>JBCAUA010561070.1:0-11545 GCA_038406235.1 Peronia verruculata | reverse complement strand
AAATTTTCTTATTCTTTTATGCCAGTTTTTAAAATGAAAAAAAAAAAAAAAACAGTGAATTGAGGCGGAAAAAAAAAACAAAAAAAAAAAAAAACCCAGAAAGAAGATAATAATAAACAACATCTTCATCGGTCAAGTTAAAAATCATACAACATCAGGGATTCAATGGAAACAAACAAATATGCAGAACAATAGAAAAAAAAAGGAACCTTCAAAAAAGAAAAAAAAAAAAATAATAATAATAAAACAGTATAAACATTTCAATGGAAGACAATGGATTGTATACATGTTGAAATCAGAGGGATTGGTCCCGTTTAGCAGGGAATGTGACATTTAGTCGTTTTGATTTTGGTCCATGAATAGATAGATCAATCAAACAGTGGAGGCGGTACGAGGTGAGCAAAGAGCAACACAATCCGTGAGAGCCAAACTGTCTCACGTGCCAATTGTACCAACTATCAGTAGTCAGGATCAAGGTGAATCTTCACAGAAAAACGTTTTAACTTCCTGTAATTGCAATTTTTTCCAAGACGATGGCACTTAAGTCAGTTTGGCTTTCAAGGGTAGAAGAGCTGGACTGTGAGTGAATGAATGAATGAAGGAAGGAAGGAATGACTGCTGAATGGAGCAATAAAGAGATTGCTGTTTGCGTAGAGGCCATACAGAACCATGGAATAGCTGGAAAATAATAATGCTTAAAAAAAAAAAAAAAAAACCATAAGGGAGCAGAATCTGCTCAAATGCAACACAGATTTCATTTCAACTCTTAGACACTATCAAGGTCTTTGTGTACTCATATCACCTTTTGTCATCTCCTGATGGATCAATTGCCAGTTTCTATCAACTCGAGTGTCCCTGATAAACAAGGATAATATTTCACAAGTTATGTGTTCACCTAATGAAACACTGATGCATAATCACTAATGCACTTAAATGAAACAAAAAATTGAAAGTAAAAAATTATACTGTAGGAACAAGTTAAGCAGATTACGTGATTTGGAAAATCAGTTTTCCTCCTGAATGTAACATGTTTGACATTTCAGAATCAAACTCTCAGTGCAATTTAATCCTCAGTGACAACATCAGCGGCACTGACCAAACCCGTGAATCTGAACAGGGACCTGAGAGATAATGTGCTAAAATCGCATAAGACCAAAATTCCTAACAACCATTTAAAAGCAAAGCTGAAAATGTTCCGTCTTTTTATTGGGGGTGACACCATAATGCTGGAATTTCAATTTCAATTATAAACAGAAAAAAAAAACACGCACAGAAAAGGTGTATGGTTACAGAGTCCTATGTCTTCTACAAAAACTGATCACCTTATTTGTCTGAAGTTCATTGTCAGTTGTGATGATGTGCAATCTCTGTCTCAGACTGGGATTTTCCACAAGAGAGGGCAATTTCCCTGTGCATCCAATGTTATGAAGGGGTCTTAGGGCTGACATTCATGCCAAGATTATGGATCTTTGATCCTGGAAAATTGCAGCTTAGAAAAAAGTTGAGCCAGATCAGTTATGGAATGCTACGTTTTCCGTCGTCCTCAGTCTACAACAACTGGCATTCTCTTTCTTCCCCATTTCAAAAATAATTTCAACTTTGAAGAAATTGTGGGGCGAGGAAAAAGAGGGGGAAAAAAAAATAAAAATTTTAAACTGGTCCAGCCGAAGAACATGAATAGGTTTGTTTGGAGTTGAAAAAATTTCAATTTCAAAAGATAACTATCAACTCGAAAGTGTACAAGCTGCTGCTGCTTCTTTTTTAAAAATTCTTTTCATTATCTATTCAGGGATTAAATGAAATAACAGATGACGTCTCAGACAATTACAGCCATTTTTATCCAGGCTCATAAATTAAATACCTGTCCTTAAATGAGTGTTGTGTCTGTAGATTGCATAGAATAATATTTCCACTTGAAATAAAGAACATTAGCCGGAAAATAAAAAAACAATCCCAACATGGAAACAATGACATGCTTTCATGAAGAAAAATTCAAGGAATGAATCTGCACAACAGATATATGAGACAAATGCATCACTGATTCAAGAGAGCAATTCACAAAATTCACATAAATCTTTTACGTCTCTTTTTTTTCTTCCGTCTTCCGTCCATGGAGAGTTTTCAATGAACAAATGTAAGCCTAAACTAACAGAATCTCCTACTATTTAGTTAGTCCTCGTGGACTGAAAAAAAAAAAAAAAAAGAAAACAACTGATGATAGCAGAAAAATATTTTAAAAAAAAAAAAAAAAGTTGTTGAGTAGAGAAAGAAATTCAGTCTCTGATTTGATAACATTAATGATGACAAAAATATGAGCACATTATACAATTTCTCCCCGCAAACTTCTACTACTGTCAATGTGTTATTACTGTTCATTTTACATATTTACAAGTCTGGCATAGTGATCCATCTGCAATCCTTGGTTAATTTGTAAAAAACAATTTGGTCACTTTGAAAAAAAAAACAAAAACAAACAAACAAACAAACAAAAAGAACTGAAAAAAAAAAAGATGCTGACAAGAAAAAAGTAATCCTCAAATCAAATATTCATATTTTTTTACAGCAAGAAAAAAAAAAAAAAGAAAATTTTGTGTCATTCACTAGAGAAGACAATCACAGTTCTGCATAGTCTGTTTGATATTTAAATAGATTTGATTGCAGACAAGGGCAAATATTATAGTATATATTTTTGATTTTGTAGTATGTCAGTAGAGCAAAAATGTCACTCATTCAATTTTGATGCAGAAAAAAAATTATGTCTTGACTTTTTGGAAGAACATTATTTAAAAGGCACAATGTCAGATTTCAGGTGGTTATAAATTCTCAGAAAAAAAGAAAAAAAAAGAAAGAAAGAAAAGCATCTCGCATGGTGTGATACTATGCAAAGCACCACAAAAGTTTAATGAATAAAAATGCTGGCAATGCTATAATGAACAATTTTTAAGGCAACATTTTCAGCTTTTGAAAAAAAAAAAACTTTTTTTTGTAAATACATGTATAAAGGAATGCTTAGTAACAGCAAACATACTCATTTTTTACCAGATTTCTTGCTAATATGAAGATGTTAAATGTGCCAACATATAATAATAGTCTGTCGGAAAGTTGATAAAATCTTCCATGGTTTGATAGTGTAAACTCCCCTTTAATATCTGGTCATGATTTGACAATGTGAGACTTCATCAACACTGTCTGTATGAAACCAGCCTTAATATTGATAGAACAATCGTAATTTAGCAAATGTCAAACTTTTCTACCATGGGTTCGATGGTATGCGAAAACTCCATGATGCTCTAGGACTGTACCAGTTTCATGAAGTCAGGCACTTGTAATATTGATAGCAACTGTGTGGTTGGATAGTGTGTGACTCCCTTAATGTTGACAGAACACAGAGAACATACATGGCTTGATACAGGTAGTAGAAAACCTTTTATACAATGTATTTATAAGTTTGATAGATGGTATGAGAGTTCTCTGCCCCTGTTTCCCTGCCAACATCTGCTGTAACAACAATTTGTGTATTAGACTGGCCTCGACTATAATATAGCATTATAATCATTGGAAAAATTTGCCCTTTCAGAAATATTGGTGACACTTAAATACGTGACATGTATCAAATTGATCTCAAATCAAATCACTTGCATAAGCAGATCTATTTCATGTCACTTTTGAAACCATGGTACAGCTTTTCGTTGTCAAATTTTTAAACATTTGTTGAGGAATTCATGGGTGAAATGTATAATAAGGCACACATGCTGTATAAAATGTAACAGAATTTTCGTTGGTACAAATAAATGGAAGGTAGATGCATCGCACAAAATATACAAGATAGGAAAAAAGGTTTCTTTGCGTATCGTTGATGGTAAGTAAAAGACAACACGAGGAATATGATCGTGGACACTTATAACAAGCGACCCGTCTTGTGTCGTGAATGGTGGTGAAGTAATGGAGCTAACAAAACAGTTGTGGATTTTATTTTCTAACATGATTTGATGAGGAAGTATTTGAAAGGCACCAACATCAAGGAATGGATAGATAAAAGTCAGACTGCAAAAATACAGAACAATGAAAAACATTTTTAAAGAAAAATTTTAAAAATTAAAAAAAAACAAGAAATGCCCCAACAATTCATCCCATACACGAGATAAGTCAGTAAAATACAGTTTTTTTTGTTATTATTATAATTATTTTTTTTTGTGATGGAAGCTTGTTATAGAAGAACTAGAATTTAACTCAATTTATGGGTGTAAAATTCCATTAGAGTGCTTTAATTACCACCAAAATTTGTTGTTAGTTGACTGTTATCTCAGTGTTACAATCAGAGACCTCATCCAGTTGCTGAATGTCAAATGCCCTTTACAAATTCTGAGGTCTGGTTCTGTTGATGAACTGAAGTAACAGTAGCCCAGTGCAGGAATTCAAACTGATAGTATTAATTAAACAATTGTGGAGGTCAATCTAAGAAAGGATTATTTCGCAGCATCTGATAATTTACTATCTGATCTGAGGAGAACCAGGTTCATTTTCTCCCATCTTACAGGCCTAAGGTTGTTGGTAATAGATTCCACTGGGAAAATTCTGCTTTTTGTTCGGCATGGGATTATCTGTTGAGACAAAACATTCAAATGCATCTAAAAGTTTGAATGAAATAAGCTGATATTCGTAAATTTTCCATACAAAACTTTTTGCATTTCTATATTCATTATGGAAAGAGACGATAAAACCAGGGAGAAAGACACAACTGATGTTTACCAGCACAACTGATAGACAATGGAAGACGTGAACATTTGTCATTTGCATAAGAGGAAAAGGTGGGGGAAGCAAAAAGAAAAAAAAAAAAAAAAACTGAAAAATTTTATATAATACAACATGACATTGCTGACATGACATTGGTAACTGGTCCCTTGTTAAGTATAAAACATTGTTTTACAACTTTTTCAAAAACATCCCCCCCCCCCCCCCCCCCTCCAACTTCTCTCAGTTCTGTGACATGACGTATTAAGTGACATCACATTCCTATGAGAAGACTAGCCACATGACAACCCAATCCATTCTTATTTAACAGATCCTCTTCAAGAAAGTGTCCCATATTCACTACTCCACTTGTTCTCTACAAAATAATCTAGTCCAACCTCAATCCAAAACACAAACCTCTCATTTCTCAGAAACCTTCCATTCCTCACTTTGTTTTGTGCAGTTTAGATGGGGTTCCATGTTCAAAGCTCGCTTTTATTTCATTTGATAATGCCCTAAATATCTCATAACATCCCAATTGGTGCTCAATTATGGTACTGGTTTTCCTGATAGCTCATCATTATGAGTAAGAAAAAGGCACTGATTTCTTATCATTTAATGCATGAATCAAACAGATATAGCAGTACAAGGTTTTGCAAGATGTACAAGGAAGACAATGATGCGGCAGGGCTTACATCTGCTGTTGTGTAAAAAGTGTAAAGATGGCTAAAGCCTATCAAAATCTGAACCATCTCAAAATCCCTGTTTCAAAAAGAGTAGATTGTTCTTTCAGTAATAAACAAATTGCAAGAAGACTTAACATGAGTGCATTAAAAAAAAAATATATATATATATATATATATGACAAAATAAAACCAGTCATTTTTCCTTGACTTCTCACTCATTTAAAACTGCTACAAAGTTCAAAGTGTTACAAAATCAAAATTCTTTCAAAACCAAGAACTACAAACATTCTCATCTGGGTCTTAAGTAATGATCTTCATCATTGTTCTAACATATCTGCGATACAATGCAAATATCAACTTCAAATATTTACCCCACAGAGTAATTTTTCAAAAACATCTTCCCCTTATACTTTCCCTAATGTTAACAAACTAATTTTCCCGTTACATGAAGACAACATACTTATTTAGCTTTTCATGTTGTGTTACTTCAACCGTGAATATTTCTTTCATGCAAACATAATATGACAAGACAGTCGTCAACATTTAAATCTGGGATCAGCATTATGGGTTCAGGGCTTCCTTTTCTTTGTCTGTGGTTGGTGCTGTGGCGTCGATAGCGGCTCTGGGTTCATCGTCGTTTCTCTTCATCCGCTTCTGTTTATACAGTTTCCACATTTTATCCACCAAATCCGTGGCCACCAGGTCTGTGGAGTTCTTGGCGATGACGCGGATGACGAAAACACCATCGTCACGGAGGTAATCATCAGCAAACTTCTGGCACAATTTCTTGTCGAAACCGTTGTGCAGTTCATTGTTGATTTTTAGGTATTTCTTGATGTAGGCGGCTCGGTTTCTCTTGAAGATTCCTCGGTACAACCAGCTGGAGTGAAGGAAAATATTCTTCAGTATTTACTAAGCATATGGAATATGTTTAAAGAGGAAAAAAAAAAATCTAAAAGTTTCAACAGCACAGCTACAACAGACAGTTTTACACAAATCTGACATCATGGAATGTCTACTTAGATGATATTATTATATTGTGCTTTTATATGGCACAATTTCAAAAAGAAAATATATCTTGAAAATTCTTATCAATTTCAGTTCACCTACATACATCAAAACCTTCCTATTTACTTTAAAATACTGAATCAATGCTGAAATTTACAGACTATTTGCCAACTTCCATAACAACAATCGGTATGATACATATTTGCAAAGTTTGTATTTACAACATGGAGGACTGAGGACTGCAGAAGTTATGCTGAAGTTACCAAATTCACAAAACTGAGGGACTGAAAAATAGAACACAGAAGATGCAAAATCCAAAGCGTGCATTACTGAGAGTTTGCAAAATTCAGAGGCTGTAGGAAGCAGAGACAGCTAAGCTTACCTGATCATGTTAATGCAGGTCAAGGTGGCCACGAGAACCAGCCAGAACCAGATGACGATGAAGATTTTCTCGTTGAAGAGGTTGATGGGAAGGACACACTGGACGGTCCAGTCTTGGACATTCTGCAGTTGGCGGATCTGGAAGTCGCACAGGGTCACACGGGGGAATCGGGTCGACTCTTTCCACTCAGTATTGCTGTCTCCCAGCATTTGTAGAACCTAAGGATGTACATAACACATCAGTCAGATGTTCTCGAACCTCCAACACTATACTAACTACTATCTCACAACACAACTGCTGAAGTTGTATTATATCAATGAACAAAAACTGCAGCAGCCTAAGTGTGGAAATTCAAACTAATTCCAGACATTTAGAGATTTAACCATTTAATTCTGGAGGTCAAACTCATACTGGAAATTTTTGTGCTGTTGGCCTCACACTGAGATTTAGCCATATAGTACATGAATTCTGATGATGAGCAATGGCACAAAAATATCATGTCTTACCAACAAAAATTCTCAAAAAGTTATTTTATCTTTCTTTTCTTTTTTTTTCCCTGCTCACTATGGTTGCTATGAATACAAGTTGGTCAGAATAGTCCATAAGATATTAACTACTCACAGCACGACAAAAACAAAAACAAAAAAAGAAATGTTATTTACACCATTCTATTCAACACTTTATAAACTGATGGTTCCTTTTTTATTTTCTCCGTCATGGGAGGTCTAGAATTTATGTTTTTTAGTATCTATATCAAATTGTAAACGTATATGCTTCAAGATAAATGAACTCTGTAATCCTCTTTAAACTGTTGAGAGTAATGATGTACGCATTAGGCAAAGACTCGTGACCTTCTGTTGGTTTCATTTCCCTACGGATGAATAAAGTATCTGTATAATATTAAATTGAGTGTTAATAATCACCATGTCATCACTGCCTGATTCAGAAAAAAATTTATTCCTGACCAGAACGACAAGATAAATCCAAATATGTTTGAGTTTGATTTTTTTTTTCGTTAAAATTGTTTTTCGACTAAAGTACAAAATTTTGACATCCCTGAAAGGCAAAAACAACTAGTGCTGTGGTGAATGATGGATTGACTCTGCCTACCTCAAATCCATACAGGTTGTAGTCTTGCGAAAGGAAAGCGTTGAGGATGAAAAACTGAGCGATGACATTGGCAGCATAGACGACTTTGATAAAAAGGTAGAAAGCTGTCAAGTAAGTGCCTGCCCGTTTGTTGCAGAAAAAACAGCAAAATCTGGCCATCTTTTGCTTGGCTTTGACCAACATATTCCAGTGGTACTCGCGGTGGGTTTCCAACCATCTGCCAGGGAGAGATGAGATACATAGAATGATATGACTGTTGCCAAACTGTAATGTCACATTGACAGTAATGGTCACAAACTGTGCCAAGTCCAAAATCAGGTTAAACTATATTTCTGTCCTAAAATATTCCTTGGAAACCTTCTTGTATCATGCCTATATATTGTGCGAGTTGGCTGATGGGAAACTACCATAACTATACAAAAGCATGACACAGAGGATTTCTAAGAGATATTTTTAAAAAAATATGTATATAAGATGTGTTTTTCCTTAAGCCTTTCAATCCTAAGAGATAGGATTATCTCGGCTTTTAGAAGTTGCCAATTTTTGCTGAGAAAATTTTGTGGGTAGAAATTTCGAATTTGGAAATTTTGCCCGGACAGCGGCACTCAGGCCTACTCTTCCATCAATTATATATGAGATTTTTTTAAAAAACATATATATATATCTTGACCTTATTTTGGGCTTATGCATGTTGCAACTGTTGCTGTTGATATGGTGTAAAATAGGTAATTCCACAATTTAAAAAAAAAAAAAAATGTAGCCTGATCTTTGACAAAATACCAAGATCATGCTTCATTCTGTGGAGAGACTAGGTCTCATGTCCAAGGGAGTTTTGGATGAAAATTGAGTTCTCCAAAACATCAGTCACAAGAGTCAGCTTTGAACCTAACTTACCTTGACACAGAAGATTTGTGGCTAAAGTATTTTATCTGCAAAGTAAAGAATCCTCATTTTTTTTTTTTTAAACCTATAACTCTATATAGGAAAATCCATAACCGTCTGAGCTCAGGTCAGCTTTGGGAATATCAAGGCGATATTTAAATTTCAAATATTTCAAGTCTATGAATGTTGATAAATGTTGGATGGCTGCGAGAATAAATAACTCAGTCAAGTTGTTCCTATCTCAAGGCACTGCATATTACTGGAATGGAAAATACTTATACTGTACTTTGACGGAACAATTATTTAGAGAGGACAATTCTGTAATATGAATGAGGCACTCACTTCACAGACAGCACCTCTGATCTTAGGGTCAATAAAAACCAATTTCCTCAATCAAGCTCTTTTTGACATCTGATTTAATTTCATTTGTTCTGACTGTACCACAGATAATTGTCTCAGCCACTGAAGGTATAATAAACTTAGGAATAGAGCACATACAATAACAAACATTTGGCCTTCTATTCCTACACATTCAAAATCACTCACTCTGTGGCAGATTCTCGTCCTTGACAAGCAAATAGCATAGTTTTAATCCCAACAATCATATTTCAAATGCATTTCTATAAAAGCAAACAATTTTTGACTACCTATCTCTAATTCATTAATCCATCTTTCTATCCATCCATCTTTCTATCTATTTATATATCTACCTAGGCACTTACACAGTAATGTATATATATATATATATATATTTTTTTTTTTCAGTCTAACCTCTATTAGCAACAAATCATCCCCAGCCTTACCTGTCCATGTATTTAGAGATGTGGTCAATGGTTTTCTCTCGGTCATCCGGAGAGCCGAGCTGAGTTTTCTCTGCCATATCCACAATTTTATCCAGGTTGATGCCTGATCCGCCGTTGAAAAGTCTCCACAGAATGTTGGGGAATTTGAACATGAAAGCCTGTGGGTGGAAGAAAAGGTAAAGGTACAGTGCACTAAACTGTGGCTTGGTCACAGGTGGGACTAGCAATACCTGCTATATCATCAAAATATAGGTAATTGATTAGATGGCATCATCATGGAATGAAACCAAAATATATATTATAATCAGAGGATAAGCAGAAAAATGTGTGACATCATCATAAATAAACATGCCTCAACAGTAAAAAATCCATGATCAGAGAGATTTGCCAATCTGCCTTCAAAATAAGTCCTCTGTTAATTAATGGCTATAAAAATAATCGTATCCTTATCTCACAGATCATCTGGGCGTGGGAGAGTGTGGAACTGACATCTGAATTTCAGTGAAGAATTAACAACGAACAACTTTCGTTGGTAAGTTAGTCACTCTAAACTTTCAAGCTCCTCTTAACCTTGTCAACAACATCACAGCTCTGTCAGTCAGGAAACAGTTCCAGATAGTCAGTAGTTGTCTACAGCAGTACTGTCTTGAATTGTGAATTATATGAACTTTACTCAAGATAAAACAAAGCTTTTCACCAATCACAAAGTGAATTTAATAAGCTTTAATGTACTTCCAACAACTCTATATATTCAAAAATTTAATCACTGCCCCTCATGGCTGCACTGCAGCGACGCGGTCTGAAATGGCCAAGACAATTTCCCCTCTTGGAGGGTCGAAGGGATAGTACTTTTACTTTACTTTTTTTATATCACTGTGTGACATGTCAGATCTGGCTGTTTGACTTACCATAAACAAGAGAATCAATGGCACCCACTGGTAGTAGGTGAGCTCCTCGGACTCTCGGTTCTCTTTCTGTATAGGAATGGGTGAGTCCATGGGAATGTAGTACGTGTTCTTGATCCAGCAGTAGCTCTTGGCATAGTCAACATAGGCACCCGTGAACTCGGCAGGGCACCAACAGTGGATGGGGTCGCCCACAAACTGGCCAGTACTGACCACGATGGCGAAGAGGGCCAGGAGAAAGACAGTCCAGACATGATTCAATCGGTCCACCCAGTCATCATTACTTGCTCCTTGGAGTTTCTTTAGGGAGGGAACTCCCCCGATCACCGCTCCTATAGACCTGTAGAAGGCAGGAAAGATTTTGTCTTAGAGATCAAAGTTTTCAAATCTTCACTTATAAATTCTAAAGACCTGTAGTGACAGATATAGAAAGGATTTGTTTCTAGGGGCTAACTCTCAGTGCAGGTGCCGATTACGCAGGTAAGACACAATCAGAGGCAGTTGCAGACAGAGAGGAAGACAAAGGAGGAGATAACAGCCAAAAGTGGACAGGAATGAGATTTGCTGACCCCCCCCCCCTTCCCCGAAGATTCAGAGACAGAGAGGTATAGTGGAAGTTGGTAACCCTCGGCTTCACAGGCGCCCCCATGATATGTCCAGAGGTCAAGGTGAGGTGAAGGTAGAAGTGACGGTGAAGGTGATGAATCATGAAGGTGATGGTAAAGGCCCCTATAGGCCTGTATGATGAATTATAGAAGTTTGCTTAGAAATCTTTGAAACAATTACAACCACAGATTTATCCTTCCTTGTTGTTCCTATAGAGTTAATAGAGACAGAACAGTTCTATCATATCACTACAGTCGTAGCTCTTGCTAATTTTGTGTCAGCTGGGGGGGGGGGGGGGGGGGTTCTGATAGAAAATGAACAAAATAAAAAGGACGGACGGGCGAACTAACTATACAGAAAGAAAGAAAGATAGACAGATAGATAGATAGATAGATAGATAGATAGATAGATAGATAGATAGATAGATAGATA
>JBCAUA010560960.1:0-16497 GCA_038406235.1 Peronia verruculata | reverse complement strand
TATATATATATGGATATGGTTATGGTTTTTATAAGTTTTTCAACCTCCTGTAGTGGTGGTTATCTCAGCTGTCCGCGGCCGTGGTCAAAAAAATACATAACACTATTGTGTTATGTGAACACTCAATCAATCACTAGTGCCCAGCGAATCTCTTGATATATATGGATATATATATATATACACATACATATATAAAGCATTTTGTTAGTTTTCTCTTGTGGTTTTAAACATGTAATTGAAAATTCTGAAAATTAACTATAAAATAAGATCGTTTTTTTTTTCTTATCGCAATAATTGTTTCACAGTTTGTTTGTTTATTTGTTTTTTACTTTACTTTTCTACAAAACAAGGAATTGTGAATGTTTTTCTCTCTTTACCATGGTTGTATTGTAATTGGCAAAGGGAAGTTATTTAGCCTGGTGCGCATCGAGGAGTTCGTGTATTAACATGTGCACTTTTTAAAGCTGATACTGAATAATCAGCGTGCTCAAGGTGGAACATTTTCTGCCCTCAGCAGCTGACATCAATTACTGCCCTGACATAGTTTTGCTCATTTTCATAAGCTTACATCCCAGTTCATTAGGCATTGCCTACACTGATATCGAAGTGTCTTAGGTGGACTTTGTACTACGCATATATATTTGTCTTAAAGAACAATTCTTATGCTCATAGTACACAGTAGATTATGCTGACCATTGCTGATATAAAAGTGTCTTAGGCGAACTATGCAGTCATCACCACCACCGTCCGTCACCCCTGTCGAGGTATAGACCACGAACCAGAGATTTCCACTCCCTTCTGTCGTGTGCAAGAGCCTCAAGCTGTTTCCAGGAATGCCCGCTCTTCTCAATGTCATCGTCAAGACCTCTTCTCCTGGTCATTCGTGGCCTACCACTGTTCCGTTTACCCTGTGGGTTACACTTCACTGCGGGTCTGGTTATACTGCTGAACTATGCACTGAGCAAGTTTAATTGTGTCATAGAACAATTCTTGCGTTCATAGTGATTTATACAGTTGACACTAAGGCGTCTTATGGAATAATTAATTGTTAAGGTTGTACTCCATAATGAGTTCTTGTCCACAGGGCCCGTACATACCGCTCGGAAAATATGCGGCAACGTTTTAAGACTGTCAATGTACGCTTGAATGCGGCCCCTCAACGGTCGGGCTGCTGTGGATGTGTCAAGTAGTCAAAACGAGTGTCTAACGCTGCCGCACATTTTCGGTTAGGTCTGTTCCAGCTCGGTAAATAAAAACCTAAACATTACGGTTTCAGTATATTCTCGCGTTTCCATCTCCTGCGGGAGGTTATCTCGCCTCAAAATGTAGCATAACTAACATGGTTTGATATTTATGGTAATTTCCATCATATCAAAATGATCTAAGGAATGATAATTAGTGTGCAAAGGGACGCAGTGGCTCAGTGGGTATGGCGTCTGCTCATGGAGCGGTCGGGATCGACTATCGGGGGATGACAGGACACGAAGATCGAAAACCCGCATTTTTTTCAGTGACTCAACGGTCCCTGGCTTCCAGTGGGTAGGGAAGCCCGACGTCTAGCCTTCTCGGATAAGGGCGAATATATTTCGGCAGTCCCGAGTGTACGTTCCGCACGTTAAAGAACCCTTGGCAGTTGAAAATCTATGTAAGAGTAGGCCTGAGTGCCTCTGTCCGGGGGAAAATTTCAAAATTCCAAATTTCTACCCACAAAAATCCTGAGCAAAAATTGGCGACCTCTAAAAAGCCGAGATAATCCTATCTCTTAGGATTGAAAGGCTTAAGACAAACAACATGATTTCCCGTTATATCGCTTAGGACACGATGTCATCAACTTTCATGGAAAACTAACTTAGCATTTGTCTGTTTGTGTTTCCGAAAGCATTTCAAATGCCGCTAAGCTTGGCTACGAGTTTTTTAAAAGAAGGAAGAAGAAATAATGGCCGTATCTTTAGCTGTCAGTCACGTACACGGTCTACCTGTTTTCCAAAAGTTACATGTAAAACATATAACTTTATGTGCAGTCTCAGAGGCAGCAAACAAATAAAACCGCGCCCACTCTCACCCCTCTCCTCCCCCACCGCTTTCCCGCCGGGCGCCACCAAACACATTCATACCAATTATATCTCCAAGAACCAAGGGTTCACTAGTCCGAAGGACTAAGAAACTTAGTCATTTTCAGCCAATAAGACAATATGATGTCTTATTTTTTTTTATTGAATAAACATGACTGAATGTACCGGTATCTTAATTTTATTGTGTGTGTGTGTGTGTGTGTGTGTGTGTTTCACTGTTGTGGGAAGCAAATCGAAGAATGTTCCCATAAAAAAATCAGTTATTTTCAATCAAAAAGACAATGTTGCGTGTAATTTTTTAATTAACAGTGGATAATAAATTTGATTTTTTAATTTTTTTTAAATTTTAGGCGTATATGTGTATGTGTGTGCGTGCGTGCATGCGTGAGTTCATTTTTCACTGCTGTAGGACCAAATCGAAAAATATTCTCATAAAAACACTGAGTTGTTTTCATTCAAAAAGATGATGTGGTGTTTTATTATTTTATATTTTGACTGTACACACAAAAATGAATGTTAACAATCCTCACAAATGTGAACCTTCGGACTAGTGAACATTCGGACTAGATGTGGGCCTCATAAAATTTAATGTGAACCTTGGGACTAGTGAAACGTTCCCAAGTATAATATATGATCTAATGCGTTTTAGTCATTGTTCGCCCTAAGGGAAGGCCACTAAACAGATTTTTTTTTTTTTTTAATGATGAATAAAGTACTTTTTACTCAAAAGCAGATCAATTTGGATGAGATAAGCCATTTGTACTGTATGGCCCACAAGTTACCATTTACAGGTTATTGCAGTTCAACAGATGAATTACTGATCATACTTCTGATTCTCACCCAAGTATAGGCCTCTATTCATCAATTGTTGTACAATACACTGCTCTCCGTAAGGATTATTCATATATTTTCTATATCTCCACTCCATCCCTTCAGTGATCCTCCAATATAATATTATATAATACGAGACAATTATTTTATTGATAATGTACATTGCAGCGGAGGATGTTAACTACTTCTGATCAAGTATTAATAGCGAAAGAGCATTTGCCACTGGCGAGATCAGCACAAGGGAAACTACTCAGAAAAATTATTTGTCACAAAGCGATCACCATTACAGAAAAGTTCTGTCCCATATAAAAAGCAATGTTGGCTGAAAGAGAACTTCAAGACCGGTAATACCGTGTAGAGATTTCAGTCTCAGTAGAAAAATGAAAATATGTCAATAATTTTATAAAATTCTTTTCAGGAAGTGTCAAAAGTATGTATGGATGGCATATTTTATTTTGCTATATTGTAGGTACCGATACATGTACAAACATTTGAAGAATAGATGAAATCAGGCGCTCGTCAAACTGAGGCGATCGGAGAAATCACGTGTTTTTCAGCAGTGAATGAATATTTCATGTTTTTTTTTTTTCACCAAACCCATCTATACCAATCTAAAAATGCATTTCAGAGTTCGGTTTACAGAAATAAATCGAGAAAAAGCCCACAAATTGTAATTTAGTGGAATGGGATAACACGGATAATAGGGATTTACAATATTGATCGGTCATTTTCTCAATAAATTCAGCTGCTGAAAGAGGTCACTCCTATCTTCTTTAATTGCCAGTATCTCGACTTCCTCCTAAGGTAAAACAAAGTTTTTTTCACTCACTGAAAGGGAAGTCAATAATCTTTACAATGGTACCAATAACTCTTTTTTTTTTTGCTCAAAATTTATTTTTTTATTTGCTCAAAATTTGACGAGCACCTGATTTTATCATGTCGCATCTCCAATGCTTAAATAAAGGTTCATTTAAGGCATATCCATTAGAAAGCGGGATGCTTTTGTCAGACTTGGTCATGTGGATACGCATCTAGATACTGGGTCACAATGTCCTATGTATTCAATGAAAGAACAAATGTGAAGCTTATTAACAAATAACAACAACAATAACAAAAATCACACCCTCTCACCCAAAACAAAGAAAGATACACACACTGATAACACGTGCAATCAAAACATCTCTTCTTTACCTTAGCACAAATAAATTTGGTTTGAGTTACACATGTGAAGTAATTCAGTGGATCAGCGAGTTCATTCTAAAGATCTAGATTGTGGTGCTTCAATTGTTTAAATTTGTCCAGATATATCTCATACGATTTCACTAAAAGTACAAAAACGTCTATGCTTCCACTGGTTAAGGTCAATTGCTGGTAATAGTTTTTAAACCGTTTAATTTTTTAAATTTCTACATGTTTTTAGTGAATCTATTCATGGCAGCAAGGCACACCTAGCAACATCATCATGCTTGCTGTTGGCAAAATCAGTGGGTAGCTATTTTCACAAGCTATGATGACATAAATACTGATACTTAACAGATATACAGAGTTTACTACTGATATTTCAGCAAATTCAAGATCTACAGCTTATGAACATCACTGAATGTTCCGATCATAATGCTGGAACAAAAATAAAGTGCGGTATTTAAAATATTGGTCCAAAACGTTTTATATTTGCCTCTCCAGGAGAGGTTACATATTCTATTATAGATTTAGAACATTAATACTTTCCATAGTCTGAGGCAAGTTTACTCCTGTCCAACAACATACAGGCATCCATTGTTACCAGGGCATGTGTTTTTCGCAGAAAATGTGCATTAAACAAATGATGGTCTAAAATAAGTTTTATGTGTCAATGACCCTGATGAAAGACTCATTTCATGCAAAAAAATTAGTTTTATTAGTTTCTCATAACCAAAAACAGTTGTCCAGGTTATTGATATTCCCCTAGATAATGACCTCCATGACATCCTTTTTTTCACAAAAATCATCCCCAAAAACAATGATTTGACTTAGAAGAGAAGGTGAACTTGGCTACAACTTGCTGCCTGGACAAATTCATTTAAGTTATCATATTCACTGCATGTTTGCATCATATATATGCAAATGTTGGATGTTCAGCAGTGTATCTATTATGTGAAAGGAATATTGCGGCAATTGGCAACATCTTGCACTTAAAGCTTTCCGAGATATGACGGATGGGTACTTTTGAAATGAACTTATTATACATCGTTTTACATTGTTTCCAATCAACAGCATCTCATTTCTCAAACTGTTTTTAACTTACATGTATCTAATGCTAAGTCTTGTTGTCAGTTCAAAAAGTTCTGATTTTCTTCATGGCTTTCTTTTCAAGAACGTAGTGCAGGAGTTGTGTATACTGGAACAGCGGCATTTGTAATAATAAATGGATGATTGAACATTTTGAATGTGTTATTGGTTGTATTGCTCTGTTACAAGCACAAACTTAAGTTGACATTCCTCAGTCACACATACGGGTATACATAATGGACTATTCTCATGCAACCACCACTTTTGGAGAAAAAAAAAAAAAAACACCAGTTTATAAAGATCAATTCAACTTTTTATTTTGATGTAATATGTCAGCTTTCTAGTTATTCCTTGGATCTCTTCAAGGTCTTAAAGCAATAAAAAAAAAAGTCAACCTATTGGGAGAAAAAAAAAAAATCTTCAGCACATAAAAACTAATAGTTGTATGTAGTATAATTCTTAGACAATCTTTCTCCAAAACAAATTCTGGTTATATGAAGGACATATCAAGAATTTTCATTTCGTGATGAAAAGAGGCAACAACGATAACAATTACTAACAATAAAGATATCGTGTCAGTAAAGAGAAGAGATTGTTTCCATACTGCACCCAGTTGTTATATTGTGGTCATGCCAGCTCTACCTTTATTGTCATATCTGAACAACACATCAAGGTGACACTTTTTCTGAACCAAAATTTCTATGGCACTAATGCTTTATCCAGGCATATTTAAGTTGAGCTCTAAGTCTGGATGTTACTAGGAGCTTATGAGAACTGATTTGCTCATGGTTAGACTGAGAAGTGAAAGACTGCCCGTGTAACTTTCTTATTTTGAGGGGTTTGTTTGATTCCAATTTTGTATGCACAGGAAAATTAAGAATAATCAAACGGAAAAAAGGAGTGTTGAAAAACAACACGACTCACAAACAATAAGACAGAATCAGAAATATATGATTTTGCCAGCTGGCAAAAGAAATGACTATACACACTGTACAAATCTGAACACTGCATATATATATTTTGACATAAAAAGCAAACAGAACTGACTGCCACAGATAGCTGCAAACACAGAATTATAATGCAAAACACATTCATTTATTTTAGGATCGTTTCAGTTTCAGTGTTATCGATCATAAAAATATTGGAGGATATTTTCAAAAAATAAAATTAAAACTTGTGGTGGGTAAAGTCACACAATAATGCAACACAATTTGTGGGGACAAAAAAAGGCTAGCCCATACAAAGTAATTTAAAGCAAAAAAGCACATTGTTACAGTTTGTGGTTCAGCAAAGTTCCACTGTTCCTTTAGTGAACAATGACAAAAATTTTCATTAACTCTTAAGTAATCATTACTACCACACAAAACAAAAAAACACAAAAACAACAGGACAACAAAGCAAATAGAAAATAAATAAAAACAAACATATGATGTGATATGGTGAAATTCCTATTAAAATACAAGTTCCACTTGAAAGCTACAACGTAAAAAAGATTTGAAAAAAGTGAAAAAAAAAAACAAAAAAAAAAAAAAACCCAGTGAAATCATGTGTGACGCAGTTTTGTTGTCTTCTTCTTTGATGCTCCAGCCTGGAGTTTTTTCTTGTGATTTGACAAGGTCTTGTTGCTGTTCTTGTATTTCTGCACATCACTGCGACTCATGGAGATTTTGTCCCTGCATCCACTTCCTCCCTCCCAGTGGGCAGTTCTGATCTTGGTCAGATGCTGGCCGCATGCATTGCAAGGTCTGGTGGCTGCAAAGTTCTGAAAGCACAGAAAAAAGGAAAACAATAAAATAATTACCTCAGGAAACAGAACATACACGTACCAGCCCAGTTAAAATTGTAATGAACACAAAACATTAATTCCACTGAATTTTGATGTCTAGTTTGAAACGTCAAAAGTGCAACTTAAATCAGTCTTCCCAAATACTACATTTCAAGACATTATTTTTGAAAGAGTAAAAGTGCTTTAGATATGATGAAAAGTCCTGAGAAAGTATGATACCATGGAATTCATTTTTTTCTCTGAAACACTTAATCTTAACCATGTGTTCATTTGTGATTCCAAATTTTACCCTAACGGCAAAATACTTTATCAGAAATATTGTATATTTAAGATTTATATAAATTCTACGGAGTACAGAAATCTGTTCATATACATGCGCATGTACGTAATGAATACAACAGTGGTCAAGACAGTCACAAAAATCTTCAGTTCCAACACTGCAGACAGAGCAGCTGCCTCACCTGTTCTTTGCAGCAGTGGCCACAGATCATCCTGGAGGCAATCTCCATTTCATGATCTTCTTTCTTGTCATGACAAACATCACAGGGGTAGGCCTTGCCACAGCAGGGGAACCGCAGCCAGCGGTAGCTATGCTTGTAGTGTTTGCATGTGCCAAATTCTGGCAGCGGACAACCTTCCTTGATAGCTGGATCCTTCGGTGCTCTCTTAGACTTAGCTGAAGTAACCTCCACCACCTTATTCACAGCTGTATACAAAAACAAACAGGTTGTTGGCTATGATAGGACATATCTTACTAATGGTAGGTTATCACAGAATAATTTCTTAATATACTGCTAACATAACTTTGTTTTAGTTGTTTATGACATGTATCAGTTTCTACAATATTTTTACAGAGAAACCCAACATTTTTTTTTGCATGCTGTAGTGCAAATCCTATTCTTATCACTTTCAAGTTTGTGTCACAGACTCTATTTAAAAAAATACCACTTTCACCATTTTAAAATTTCAAAAGATGATAAGGAATACTTAATTACATTCTAACCCAGACTGATACTGTGACTTACATGTATCCACTCCTGAGGGCACCAGCTGCTGAAACTTCACAGCTTCTGTAGCCACTTTGAACCTCGCATTACATGCCTGACACCAACCATCTATCATCTGTCCTGTAACCAGACCCTGTGAAATGATGCAAAATTACAAGTGTGATGAAAATTAACATTAGTTAGAATAGAAAAAGCTACCATGATGTAGCAAAATGGTGAAAAAGGGAAGATGTGGCAACCAATTAAGTTCACTTCTCTGTGATTAGAGTTGGCAGAAAGTGACTTTCATTAATTTTCTTGATTAATTCTTTCATTCACATTTGCCTTCAGTCCAGAACTGTGATGATCTTTGCAAACTATGAATGCTCAATAAAAAATATCTCCGAGCCAAAAAACAAATGTATAGAAACATAATATCAATAAGTATAACGCAGCAATTATTTTTTGACATCAGTCTCACACTAGTGCAGCCGAGCCAAAAAAAGATTTTAAAAAAAAAAAAAAATTGTAACAAAGTCCGTGACTTACATTTATACGTGTCTGCTTATTACAGGCCAGGCATGTAACGGCCACTCGGCAATCCTGAAGAATCATATCAAAGGCTTGGCATCCATCGACATCCAGATAACCAATGGTGGAGGAGAACTGGTGGATCAGGGCAGCTCGATAGTTGACAAACTGGTTGTGGTTGCACTTCTCACACCTCAGAGACATGACTTTGCCTTGTGGCACAGACAGATCCATGTGGTTCTTGCATCTCCCACACTGCAGCACCACCCGCACCCTTTCAAACATCAGAGCAGTAGCATTCTCCTTCAACTGCAGATGTCGCAAGGTCATCTCAGTGCCTTTCTTGTCTGGGTTGAGGTCCAGAGATAGGCTGTTTTCATTTTCATCACTAGAATCATCTTCCTCACTGCTGTCTTCTTCAGATCCTTCGGTGGAATCCTCTTCCTCTTCATTATCATCTTCTTCTTCTCCCGAGCGTTCTTCAACCTCTCCTCCTGAGGACTCGCTCTTAGCTCTGAATTTTTCTTGCAAACGTTGAGCTGGGATAAACTCCAATCCAGCTGCCCTAGCTGTCAGTTCTTTCCTCAGCTGAAATGATCAGAATCCAGCATGTGAAAAGTCAAATGGGAACTTTAAAAACTTTGGCCACCAACACACTTTAAGTAATAACTGACCTTTTGTGTCTATGATCTACAAAAAATAAAATCAATATTTTTTAATCCACTGAAGTTTAACTTATAATGCAGGGCTCACATCTATGGTGAAAACTTGCTGGAAAAGATATAAAAAACTTGAAATGCCTGAATTATCTCTGATAGATTGACATGCAAAGATTGCTGGGAAAAAAAGTGCAACACTCAATTCTATTATGTAATCAGTCTTTCAGGGCAATTGATGTGCAGGAAAACATCTTACCTGTTTCAGTGCTTCTGTGATGATATCTTCGAGATTTCTATCAAACCACCTAAGAAACGGTCTGAATACAAGCTCTGCCTTCTCCCTGGATGCCAGCTGCTCTGCCTTGTGGGTCAACCATTCTCCGATGCTAATTTCAACATATCTGCAAATTACAGGGATTTATGATAAAAATTTAGTTTTGTGGCATATTAACAAACTCCAAAAGAAAGAAAGGAAAACTTACTACAGTGCTTTTACTGCAGAAGTGAATATAACAATTAAAAAATAAACTAAGGTAGCATGTGTTTCCTTTCATAAAGTGTAGTCAAATTTCATTTCTTACCTGCATGTTAAAAAAAAAATAATAATGAAATGAAAAAAGGACTTTCTGGGATAAGTAGGGAAAAAAAAAAACAACAAAAAAAAACATGGAGAATTATTAGTAGTGATTGAATCATCACATGAAAATACCAATTAAAAGGACTTTCTATGCTCTCATTAAAGATCATAATTAAATTTTTCCTCATACCACCACATTGATAAAATTCATGAAAAAATGTTTTTTGTTAAAAAGAAAATAGAAGCATAAAGAAAAAAGAAAGAAAGAGAAAGACAATGTCATTGGCTGGTGTGACTGCTTTAAGCATAAACATGATAACACCATATGTATGCCAATTTCTTACCTTCTCACTGTTTCAGGCAGGTCTTGATCAGTTGGCAGCTGCACTGACATCATCTATGAAAAAGAAAAAAAAAAAAAAAAAAAAGGAAAAAGAAATTAGTCTGTGGAATGGTTTATCAAGGGATTAAAAAAAAAAAAAAAACTATTTTAGCCATACAATTATAATTAATTACTCATAAATTGATAGTATACATTATTATTTTTGTGATTTATACTGAAGCCACCCCCTCTCCTCCTGTATGCAATTAAAGGTTCTGAGAAGTGTCTCAATCTCCTAGCTGAAAAAAAAAAAAGAGCCAACCGAAAAGCAGCCATTTGGAGGGATCTTTCAAATGTCATTAAATTTAATCAAGCAACAATTCATTCCAACATACAGTTCATGTCCACTGACTTAAAATAACAGAACAATCTTTAAAGTAAATGTTGAGACATTGTGCCCTATTGTGTCAGAGTGACTTACTTTCTTGGGATATTCTGCTGGCAGAGTAAAGAGCAGCTCAAACGTGTCAACATCAAATGGCTGTGGAGAGGCAAGATATTTTTAATAATTTTAATGTTATTATATTCTACCATCAACATGAAAACATTGAAACATTTGAGGTGATACAGATCTAACAATATCAAACTTCATGTTGTACCGCTATGTGTAGTCTGAAAATGAAAAGATAACACTCAATCACTTACGGAGAAATAATAGATGGAATTATTTAGAAATTAAATAGATACACTCTTTTTTTTTTTCTGATTATGATAGCCATGTAATCTTAAAATTCTTGAACAAACAGAAGAAAACAAAACAAAAAACTAATATTAAACAGGATTCAAGTAAATTAACACAATGGCCACAGTAAATGAAAATACTCTCTTTAAATATAGTAAAAAACTGAGCAAACTACAAAATCTCAAAAGTTAATCAATTTTAATAATTTTGTTAATTTGACTGTGACATAAACACACTGCTCTTACCCAGTCTGGGTCTGTTGGTGACAAGCTAATCCTGGCTGAGAACCTGTCACTCTCCTCCTCCACAACAGTAATTTTGTCTTGTGGAAACCTCTTCTTGATTGTTCGTATTTCTGATTCACGGATCTCTTGCAGTCCAATCTCCTCCAGCTCAGAATATGAGAAAATTTGCTTCAAACCAACAGAACGAGGTGCTGCATTTGAGTTGGAAGTCTTTCCCTGATTACTAGCTGAAGCTTGGCTATTCTCTGCCTGTTGCAATGAGAGCTGCGACATTTTCTCAGAAGATGTTACAACCGTATCATTTTGGACTTCAGCAACTGTGTCATCTCCCGGGGGAACTGGCTCCTCTTGATGATGGAGTAACCGACAGCGTTCATTCCAGCGACAATGGCCTGCCTTGAAGTAAGGACAGACTCTTGGTTGGCGCTTGTTGGCCTCGGGTTTTCGGGGCCCCCTATGGGATCTAGGAGGCCCCTTTCTTGTCAGATTTCTTGACTTTTCATCTTCTTGTGGTTGGTCTGAGACTAAGTTTTCACTCTCATGTTCTTCCTCAAGTTTTGAGGAGGGATCATCTCTTTGCCCTGGTTTATTCCTAAAGCGAGGAGGAACCTCTGCTCTGGAACTGTTGGGTCTTGGATTTGTTGTCTTGCCACGTCTGTGACTGCGATCATCATTGTATGGCTGTTGATGGGAGAATTTACAAGACTCTCCATATCGGCAATTACCATAGGTTAAAAAATAATGACAAAAACCTTGCTGGTTTGAACGATTCCTTTCTCTTATGTGTGGATCATTGTGGCGACGGGGTGCTTCTGAAGTAAAGTTCTGCTGTCGGGAACTTTTATTTGCACGACCTGATGACGGGGCTTTTACTGAATCCTCATTATGATGGATACTAGAAAGCTCTACTTGATCTGTGGTGGTCAAAGTTGATGAAGATTGTTGTGAACTTAGATGATCCTCATCTTGATCATTCACAGAAATATGAATATCAGGCGGAGGTCTTTGGCTTACTGAATGCAAGTATCTACAATGTTTACCAAATCTGCATGTTTGATTTAGAGTGTAAAATTTGCAAACAGGAATTGACATCAGACTTTGAAGATTACTCAGTTGTACTGATCGGCTTTCTTCCTCCAACTCTGCTTTTCTGCTGGATGAAGAAATACTGTTCTCTAGAGAAAACAGATTTACGCTCACTTTCTCTTTGTTCAACAATGAAGATTTGTGCAGGTTTGCGGGAGAAAGCTGTAGATTATCTAGCAGTGACAAACCTTCAAACAGTTCTGGATCTGAAGGTAACACCCACTCACTGATGTCTCTTGTTGCTTTGATTCAAATCAGTTAGATCTAGAATCTAGATCTACCAACAAGCTTAGAGCTAAGCGTGAATACACCCGGTAGCAGGTGCTGAGCAAAAAAGCTGCCGACTAAAGATTGCAAACCAAGAGTTTTATATGAAACTTCACAACGGTTGCACCATCAGGTGAAAGGCTGGAGCGAAGTCCAATAGCGTCATTGGTCCAAAATTAGACCCAGACGCTACATACTTCCGGTAAAAACTGTAACAATAGGCCATTGACATATAAGTATAATAGACCCAGTACGAGGCATCAACTTTCTGTCCAGTTTGAGCAAAGCGTTGGCGCTCCGAGACTGTGACCCAACTGCATGATGGAAGTAAGTATGTATGAAACAAACAAACAAACAAACAAACAAACAACAATAACAACAAAAATGGGATGTGAAGGAAATTCATACCTAAAAATCTTCGCTATGAATGACAGACATAAAACATTTAGAGCATATTTAACCTAGATGCCCTCCGAAAAATAAAAGTGGTGTTTTTGATTAAATTACGTGAAAATAAATATATATTTATAGATGAATAAATTGTAAAAACTTATAGTTGATACAAAAAGGAGACTAAAGTAAGGACCTCTGAAATTTACCTCACGTTAGGCCTATGGTGATCTGTGAGTTAGTTGAAAACAGATGCTATGAAACAAAAGAGATAAAAATTATTAAATAGAAAAAAGACAACTTATTGGAGTTGTACATCTGTGGAGAGAAGACAAGTATGCGATGCTCATGTCAAAATGCGTGGAAAGGAAGAAAACAAGATGGACCTAGATATAGATATATTGTGTGGTGTCGTGGCCTAGCGGCTGGGCCGTCGGACTCGGGATCTAAAGTTCCGGGTTTGAATCCTGACAGATCCCGACATTTTGTCCTTGGAAAGGCAATTTACATACACTTCCTGATTCCATCCAAGTTTGAATAAGATACTTTAGTGATTGATATTGTTAGACTGATAAGGATTTGAGTGCCTAACAGGCAGCCACCTTGTATGCTTCCCAAGTAGCTGAAAACGTTTATGAGTGTCTTCTTAAGTCTGTCCGGGTAATAATAGATTGTAAAGTGCTTAGAGCCTGTAATTACGGGGATGAGCGCTATATAAATACTCTCTATTATTATTATTATATAGTTCAACATTAGCAAATAAGATCTCATTCAGGGGCCTACTTTTGATGTTAATGTGGTATATGTAAATGCTTGCATACACACAAGAATAACCTTGGACACTATAAACATGCAAGGAGATAGGGAAAGAACTAAGTCGTCATAATAGTACATATTGTTATTTGAAGTTTCAGTTTGGTTGCTTTCATTTCATTTTCACTCTGTGGTAGGGTCTCTAGGTCGAAGTTCCATTATAACATATCATCCTGAAGAATTGGCATTTGCTTTAGCTTTTCAAACCCTTTTTTTTCTGTCTATCCTCGTCACCTTTTGCTTTATTTTTTCTTCTGTTATGAAAAAAAAAACAAAAAACAAAAACAAAACAAAAAACAAACAAACAAACAAACAACTAAAAAGCCAAAAAAACAAAAAAAAAAAAAACAACAAAACAAAACAAAACAAAAAAAAAACAAACAAAAATAAAACAAAACATAAAAGCACATCTTTTATGGCTAGACATGGAAAGATCACAAAAAGATTAGTAATTCTGGTCCGTTTTTAAAACTGGAGTGAGAGCAATTAGAAAGCGCCGCCCCCCCCCTCACAGTTACAACTCAAATGAGTTGACTTTCTTCTACTTCTTCTTTACCTTATTTGTTTTAAGTCATCCATATTTTAATTTTTTTCTTCCTTGTCTTCTTTCTTTTGACTGACTGACACATGGATTACCACCAGGCCTAATGTGAGATAAATTTCAGAGATTCTTACCTTAGTCTTCTTTTCGTAATCAACTCTTAGTGTTACCATTTATATATTTATTTATTTTCCCTTAATTTAATCAAAAACACTACATTCACTACTGGAGGACATCTAGGTTGACTAGGCTCTAAATGTTTTACATCTGTAACTCAGAACGAAGAGTTTTAGTCAAACATTTCTTACCCACCTAGTGTGTGTGTGTGTGTGTGTGTGTGTGTGTGTGTTTATGCGGTTCTATCCTGAACCCTGTTAGCTTTCAGTGTTCAGCCGCCCGAGTCCCGATCAAATAGGGCCACCATGACCGATAGAGACGGCGCATGCGCCCGGAATTTAGTTATACTCTTATGTCTGTGCAATATGTCTAAGTGAGTAATTCGAGTAAGGAATTCAAAACATTGAAACTACTTCAATCATAACCTCCTGACAACACAAACGACAAAACTAAGAATTACAGGGACAACGATGCAGATGACAAAAAGCAACCAAGCAACACTTCTTATTTATTCAATTCAGTCTTTCAACCCTATAGAGGAGAGAGCTATCTCTGCCTCTAGCAGCACTATTAATATTTTTATTTTTTCATGATAATGCCGTAATTACATAGTCTATGCAGTCTTTTAGCACTGGGCCTTCCACTATTGTGCTTCATCATATTTGTGATAAAAAATGATCACGAGTTTCGAGAAAACTTCTATAATTTTAATTATTTATACATGCCAACATTCAACCAGTGGTACTTCTTCGATGCCTGCATTCCACGTGTTTGCCTTCGTAGCTCAATGCCTTAGGCCTACTTGAGAATATCAATGTCAATACAGTCGTCCCTCGCTATTTCACCTTTTGTGGCTTCACTGTATAGCGGGTTTTTAAGTTATGTACAAATATATATGTGTATTTCTGTGTTACCGATTTCCAGCTATATATGACGCATGGCCATTATAAATAACATATTTAAATTTCCATTAACTACACGTTCGCGGAACAAAAACACAAACAAAAAACAAACAAAACAAACAAACAAACAAATAACCAACCGAACAAACAACAAACAAACAAACAAGCAAACAAACAAACAAACAAACAAACAAAAACAAACAAACAAGCAAAATTCATAAATAACAAAGTGTTTATAAGAGTGTGGGGAAGAGTAATACAGTAGAAGGAGGGTTGACAACAGTAAGGGGGGGGGGGATATAAAGGTTTAAAATGGATGTAATGTAAATAGCAAAATAAATTTAGCTTTCCTGCTTCGCGGATTCTTGCTTTATCGCGGGCAGTCTTGGGACCTCACTCCGTCAATAAACGAGGAAATACAGTGTATTATCTTCATTTACGGAGTTGATTTTTTAGCATTACTTTAACGCTCTTAACGTCACCTTCCAACACACTGTCATGGTCTCTAATGGTCTCATCCTTCGTGATATTTCCCTCCTATGAAACAGCCATCAGTACCCGACTGTGTCCCCTTCGTCAATCCGCTCTCGAACCTGGCCCGTCGAAAAAAAAAAAAAGAGATTCCAGTCCTGTCCTTTGCCTCAACTGTTTCTGTGTTACTTTCTATTGGTTATTTGTTTATTTGTTTATTTATTCTATCATATTCTATCAATGGCAATACCAGCATGCCTTTTCATAGGCTTCATATCGTGAGTTGAGAGAGAGAAAAAAATTCTTTGAGCCTAAATTGAAGTCAGTCGAATCCCAAGAAGATCATTAATTTGCATAAAATAGGTCACTGAAGGCAAAAGACGTGCTGTCATTTATTTTCTGGTCCTTAATTAATGTGTTCTCACGATATCTAGCTATCTCGACACTGCGGATTGTTATAGGCCATGACCAAGGACTACTATATAGTAGTCCTTGGACATGACCAATAAAAGTAGATTTGCAATCATTAACATCGTTATTTAAATTTTCATCATCGTAAGATTACTATATTATCACCGCCGCCGCCACCACCACCCCCATCATTTATAAAATAGAGACTGTCCAACCGGTTATTAACTAAACAATTAAAAAAAAAAACAACAACAAATAACACATATAAATAATTTCTCATCGATGTCGAAAGTGAAAGCCAAATTTTCGAACCAAAATGGTCCTTCTTCAGGGCAATCATTTTCATCTTCATCATCATCATCATCATCATTTTACAAAAAAAAAATATCTTACAATTATGATGACTGTCCACCGGCAACTAATCAAATACATCAAAAAAGTGGAAAAACAATATGAAGAATTTTGAATGAGTCAATAAAA
>JBCAUA010560850.1:0-11727 GCA_038406235.1 Peronia verruculata | reverse complement strand
TTTTTTTTTTTTTCCCCCCCCCCCCCCCCCCCCCTCCCCTTTTTTCTTACTCTTCGACGATAGAGAGAGAGAGAGAGAGAGAGAGCGAGAGAGAGAGAGAGAGAGAAAGAGAGAGTGCAAATGGAATAGAATAACAGCGGTTATACATATAGACCTTCCAGCTGGTTTCCCCATTTGTCAAGTTCCCAGCGAAATCTTGCAGGTATTTGGGCTCAGTTTTTTTCTGTTACTTTTCTGATCTCTTCTCTTTTCCACCCTCCTTCTTCGTGATGCCTCTTTGAAAATTCATTATGATTGCTTGTATTGTTTTCTCATTATCTAAATATTTATGTGCCAGAAGGTCTATTATATCTGCCGATAGGTCGAATGAGAAACCACCCTCAGGAGTTGGAAAGACAGAACGCAGTAGGTCACATTCGACAAAGGACAAACCTTGAAATCTCCGTCGGAGTATCTGCACGCCCTGCTAAAATTAGGGCACTCACTGAAGTTTGTTACTGCTACACCAGGAGATCCCACAACAATAAATTGCCATCGGTTTCGTGCTTGTTTCCCCCTACATCAATGGCAGTGAGCAGTAGGAATGTTTGCACCCCCTGCTAAAAATAACAGAGGATGATATCCAGCTGTTCACTCGGTACGGAACAAATCTATTGGTCAATCGTCTTATTCACCTGGTAGATTGTCTAGAATCCTTTCATTAGTTTGATCGCTTAATTGAACTGATGTCTGTTTGTGTTGAATTTGAAGGCACATCAGAACCATGACTGCTCCATGGCGCCTGTGCTCAGGTCTATTTCATTGTCTGCGTGTTATAGGGTATGACAAACCAAGTTTGATCAATTTCATTTGCTAGCCCGAAAAATCGTAGATCTGTCGATGAACCAATAGATGGGTGCTGTCCTAGTATGTCGGTGTGCATATCACTCACTTTTGAGGTCATTTCTGAAGGAACGCAAATTGAATAATCCAGATCATCAATTCAACGTGAAATGAAAAGTTGAAGACTTTACGCACGTGTGTTTTCTTTCGTTTGTTTATTTAGCTCTTTATTGACATTTACAGTCTGATTATCCACAGTATACATATTAATATGACTTAGTAACATGTAAATGTAATTAGCCCGTGTTCTCTGACTCAGCGGAGTTGCAGTCGTGCTGATGTGCCAGTAAACTTACTCGAATCCCCAAAATCACTCACGCTATAAAATGGCATCAGTTACAGACATTTTGAGAACCTTGTTGACTGACATTCTGGATCTGGTGAGGTTTTTCTCTCTTTCTCTCTGAGCTGTCAGAGTTGTCTTTTGTCGCACATTCCTCATGTGTGTTCCACTGTGGCGATTTATGGTGTGCCAACTGTGTGTCTAATGTGCTCCTGCTGTGTTCTCAGCCAGTCCGCCCTGTGTTCGTACTGTGTCGTTATTTGTGCTCCCCGACTGAGCTATTCTAATGTAGCAAACTCTTTCTCCAATAAAAAGTAACCCGCTCTAATAGTCGTCGAAATTTAAAAAAAAAAAAAAAAGCTATGATATATTTTTCAACGTAGAATTTTGCTGGTCTTCAAAATGATGTAAACATTTCTGACATCTCTTTTGCTGAAGTTGTTTGCAGATGTTGATTAATTCCGTATGTTCTGTGACGATTTTTGATTCTGTCAACTTTTTCATACCGTTACGTTCTATATACACGTCTTCCAGCCTCCTGGTGGAGGTTATCTCGATCTTTCGTTCCGCCTGTATCCCTCCCAGAGGTGTCGTTGCAATGCAGAAAGCATTTTTTACTTCTTCTCTTTCACTTCGCAATCTTCTCTCATCATAGATAATGATGAGCAATGTTTGGATATATAGTCTGTGGTTATACCGTTGATGTACGAAAGGGCCGAGGTTGTCGCAGGCAGATGGTGTTCCAGTCTCTAAAGCTAATTACAAGGTCCATGTCATTTGCCAAGATCTAGCGCTGTTTAATAACTTATCAGTGTCGTGTCCATTAGTTACGGTAAAGACTATCAAAGTTTACTGTAGGTTTTTTTGTTGTTGTTGCGATGGTGGCTTTTTGTCATCGTCGTTGTTGTTAATGTCGAAGATGACGATGTTCTTACTTGCTGCTTTTGTTGTTGGGAGTGATTGTTGTTGTTGTTGTTTTAACAAGTTCTGTGTGCTGAGGTATTGCGAAGGTCTGGCGTCCCTGTCCCTGAAATGACGACAATCCAAGAGAGAGAGAGAGAGAGAGAGAGACAGACAGACAGACAGACAGAGAGAGAGGAGAGAGAGAGGAGAGAGAGAGAGAGAGAGAGAGAGGCGCTGACAGGTTATGCCCGGGTTCAGTGGAGTGGCACATCGTGGCCGTTGGCAGGCAACGTTGCGTTCCTTACGGCCAAGAGATCGCGATGAAAAGATAACAAGTCTAACCGCAGAACTGCTCTTGACTTCCACTGACAAGTCCTGGCCACAGAATGGGCTGACAGATCCGCAGATATGACACTGATGTCCCATCTTTGTCATCGCCACTTCTGACGGAAACCCCTCGCTTGACAGCTCGCCTTCCACATTGTTCCTTATGCTGAAAAACAAGGTGAAAACACGGAAAGGAAAGAATGTCGGCGGCAATGCGAAAACAGTGGTGGGGCAGCCTTGGTTACTACACTTACACAGGAAAGTTTCTCTGACGTGCCTTACTCAAGAATTAGGCGCAGATGACCGAACCGGTGGTCGAGGGTCTGACCCAGCGATGGTCAAGCGAACGATACTGGAGCCCTGAGATTCTCGGTAACTTCATGACGTTTCCCCGCGTGGTTTGCAGTGGATAATAGCTCAGGTCGCCTGTTTGCGTCAGTCTCGTCATTCCAAGCATCGCTGCCTGCCAGTTGACACCGCCGCGGCTCTCGGGGTATTCGTTTCAACCCGGATTTGGTCAAACGGCCGGCGGAATTCTGGCTTTCAAACAAAGGACGATCCTCTGCTTGCTCTAGCTGTGCCTGAGTTGACTTTGAGAGTGTCGCTCTTGGCAAGAGCATATCTTGCTGTTGTACCAGGCCTGAGATATCTTTCTACTGCCTGTCTCCTTCAGTCACCCCCCCCCCCTCCTTCCGTCCTCCTCTTTTTGCCCGTTCCTTAGTGAGTGCTTCTTTAACACTGTCTAACCCCTTATAATGCCATATTGATCAAGTGCTTTGTTTTCTTGACTCATTAACTCGCTATAGTGGAATGGCACGTACTTACTGCCTTTCAGGTCTTACATTGACAAAAAAGTTATTTATATATTCGTTTTCCCACGCTTGCATTCGTTCATAGGAAACAACAACAAGAATGACAACCAAACAACAACAACAACAAAACGACAACGATAATATCAACAGCAGCAACAACAACAACATCAACAACAACAGCTATAACAATGAAAGCCAAACAACAACAATCAAACAAGAACAACCAACCAAGAACAACAACAAACAACAACGACGACATTAACTAAAACAACAACGATCTACCAGTGAATATTCACAGAGCATAATCAAGGTGGCACAAGGAACGATGATGTGACAGCTCTTAATTTCCTGATAGGAAAATATTTATCTCTTGGACCCAACAGATCTGTCGCTGCCGAGACAAGAAATCAAGACTAGAATGACTTGAAATATAAAACGTTGCCAAATTATTCAGAACTTATATTAAAACGAAAGGCCAGTGATGTTAATCAGGGAATGCAGGATTTATAGAGGGAAGAATTAATCCAGAGATTCAGAGCTTTGGCAGGGGAAAGATGTCTGCCATGTCTTAACGGTCTGACACAAACCGATGGGGCCGAAATTTCAAGGATAAGGTGTATTGGAGAGATGACCTGGGCGTGGTCATTATCTCTCGCCCTGCCAGATGTCAGAGGTCACAAGGCTTGGTTTTGTTGCAGGATTTGGGTGCTAACGCGCTCTAAGCTGCTGGGATTGCCTGCACGCCATTCAGGATGCTGGAGGTTGTGCATCTTGTCAGAATGCAACTGTCCGGGTCTGTAGTCTGGTGACCTCTGTCACAGGGAGGCCGTGACCTTACAAAATGTGCTTAACCTTGTGCACAGCCTGCAAAATCTCCTCACGTCTGCTGGATTATGTCCTCGGGGGTCGGTTTGACATTGCATTTCTCATGGACAAAACATAAGCCTGTGAGGGACTTAGCACCAGTTCCTGCATCGCCAGGTGTGGTTGACATCATGACCCTCGTACAGAGCGGGACAAATCTGATGCCGTGCATAAACCTCAGTGTCTTTCACAGATTTGAATCATGCACGTGTCTCTCTGGTATCAGCTGTGCATTTTTACCTTTGAACCAACCCTCTACCGGGCAGTTTTAACGACAATCCCATTCTTTGATCACAGAGCGTAGGTTTGATCGTTAAAGGTGATCCAGTCAAATAATATGTCTCATAACCACATCAGTAACTTTCTTCTTTGTTTCAATGGTCTTCTCTTCAGAGAAGAAATTTTTGCCCTTGGAATCGATACTTTTAACACTTTCACTAATAATAATCAAGGTTCGAAGGATCAAGGGGCAGATGGTTAGGGTATCGATTTCTTTGTCTATTCTAGAAATGAGTTTGGGCAAACAAAACAAACAAAGAAAAAAAAAGGGGGGGGGGGGGGGGCTTTCCCCCCCCCCCCCCCCCCCCCCCCCCCCCCCCCCCCCCCCCCCCCCCCCCCCCCCTCCCACCCCCCTCTCTCTTTCTCTCTTTTATACTTATTTTTAGGGACAGGACATCTTCCTCAAGATGTTGACGAAGAGTTTGAGATTGACTTTCAACAATATTTCCATTTCATATCTCCTGAGTCTCGAGTACTTCTCAACAGGTCAGTAGCACTCGAATCCAAGCATCTCTTTGTCTCCAGTTTCTGAAATAAAGGCCTGCGACAAACCACAGTCTTGACACACATCAAATTGGTGTAACATTAGTTACTCATGCCTCTTTTGCGCCGAAATGTTTATTTCAAAGTTGACTCCTGTTACCCCATGGTCAGTCACATCTAGTTTTGCATTGAAGTTCCTCTTTGACATGTGATTTATCTCAGAGCATAGTATATGTGACATAATGCACTATGTTGGCAGGCAAAGTGTTAATAGTTGCGATGACAGGAGGAGGTTCATCCAGTTCGGGCAGCGTTCATTAATGAGAGGGATTAAGACAGGGAACACTTACTGTGAGGTCAGACTACCGCCCCCCAGGTTCGGTTGGTAACCCCCCCCCCTCCCCCCCCCCCCCCACATTCCCCCATTTGGCCTGCCTCACTTCCTGGTCGCTATTCATAGCTCCGTAAGTAGGTCAGGGTCTTGTGCGTAAGGCGCACACGCTACGCATACCATTACGACAAAGCTCAGAGGATCTACGTCATAGTGCGCAAAGAGATGAGTGGTAACAAAATAACAAGGAGAATGAGAGGGGGGAGAAGAAGTGGAAGAGAACATGACGCAAGGTCCTGTAGTCACGTAGCAGGGCACACGTCCCGATGGCTGCTTGCCCTCATGACTGTTGATGTCGTTGACCGTGTCCACCTGCCATGGAGCCAGTCAGGGTCTGTTCCCCATTTACTTCCTAGTTACACTAGAAATACAACATGGACCTTTCTTTGTTAGATCTCCAGTGCTAGCAGAATATAGATGTTACTTTACCGAGATCAATTTCCGATGTCTCATATGAATACGCATATGGATACAAATACGAATATCATTTATTTTGCTGTCTGGACTATCACTCCTGATCTCTGCCGGTCACTGTTTCTTGTGTTATTTTTTGAATGCTCAGAAAAGAACTCCAGGACAAATCACGGGCATTTTCCAGCACTGATGGAGCATAGCGAGACCATGCAATTTACCAAACTTTGCAAACCGGAAGTATATTATGACAAAATACAACGATCCGGGATTAAGAGTCATGTGAATACATAATATCTAAAAAGCAGTGGATTGGTCATCATTCACTTGCCCACTTGAATTTTTTGAAATTTTTTATAACACTTGGATGTTTTAAACTCAAGTCTTACCTAGCGTCGTTTAAGAAAGCTCGAGTATGTCGGCAGGATACACCAATAGAACTAGGAAACAAAAACTGTATCGTAATAATGAAATGAAGACTCTCGTGGAAAAACCATATAAGTCACATTTCTGTGACAAATAAGCTATTGCTCCGACGTTATAAAGTTCACCGCTGAGATTTGTTAACCAGAACAATAATTCGGAAAACCCATGTAAGTTCCGCTAAAAGAGAGTTTTTATTAGGGTTTACTGTAAAAAACTATAGACTTCTAGACTTTAATTTCTGTTTTTTTCCCCTTTTGTAGAAAATGTGTGACATCTAGTTTTTCCACTGGAGTCTTCAAATAATGATATTTATTGCATCTGCACATTGCCGGATCGGTAGTGTAGACGTTCTTAACAAATATTTTCCCAGCATTCACGAATAAAAGCGTGAAGTATTTTGACCAATATGTTTAATAGCTTGTCTGTCTATTCAGCTGCAAACTGCCTTACTCTGTCATATATTTGTGACGTACGGACATCTATCTTTGGCTTCTTTTGTTATATCTTTAATCTCATCTCTCTATCATGTTAGTTTTGTTAGTTGTACATATTTTTACTCTCTATTTGAATAAAGTCATAACAGATTATAATTAGATTTATGTTTCTGTCTTTTCTGTCTTCGCAGATTTATTTGTCCGCAGTTTCTCGCTTTACTGTGTTTTCTTGTTTTATTCGTGTTTGTTTCTCTCTTCGAAATTGTCTACACCACGCCGAGCTCATTGTTTTTGTTTCAAATCAGTTTTATCAAAATGCAAAGCGTCAGTACAGCAAACAAGATTTTTCTTAATTCTTTCTGTGTCAAAATAAGCTCGAAGCATTGATTATAAAGTAGCTCATAGCCATGAGAATGTGAATATAATTTGTTTTCACTAAGAATTAAGCGAAGTTTACTCCCCGAGTCCGATTTCTGCAATGATTTTAGAAGCTGCAACCGATTTAAATGACAGGGTTAAACTGGGACTGATACTCGTGTGCTAAATGGTGTGGGACGTCCAACATAACAATAAAGCGTCGACGTTGACAACTACAGCGAATATTACTGGGTGGTCATTGAAAAATCATGCTTGTGTTTACAAACAATATGCACCCCCCCCCCCCGCCCCCCCCGCTTCCTTTTTTTAATGAGAAAGGCAGAGTGAGAGAAGAGAATGGGCAGGAATGGAGAGATGAGAAGGTAACAACAAAAAGGTATAAATAGCACCAGGAAAAGACGTATCAAAGTTAATTTTCTCGTTGTCAGCACGAGACTGTTTGACGCCCTCCAGCTCGAGCTTATTTCCTCCAGTGATGGTTCAACATCCCATCCAGGCAGGCTCTGCATTGCTCGCATTTTCTCCCAGGCAAAAAACGAGGCGAGCTCGCCCCAGGTTGACGGCCAGAGACCGCGCACATGACGCCACGAGCCAGCCAACTTCCATTCACAACTAGTCGCTCATATTATCAGCTTTGAAAACCAGCGTTCCGAATTAATTACTCTTCTTCAGCCACTCCACCGTTTTTATTACCAGTCTGCGAAGACAATGGATTTCGCAGGGTGTTATAAAAGGTGGGGATTTCATTTTCTCAAATAGTGCATTCTTGATAAGGCTAATATAGATCTTGTTAGTCCAGGGATGAACGTAGCCCGGTGGGTATAATTTGGAAAAGCACCTAAGCTATCCCGTTACTGAAGACAGTATTATATTTCATCAGTGCCCCTTTAAAGCTTATAATCCACCTATCATTGTGTGGAGGACGGCGCTGTTTATATTTGACGGAATGAGTACCAGACCATCAAGATTTAATTATTGACTTAATTACTCAGCGTCTTCATATACTTAATCAGATTTTGTGATTAAAAAAAAAAAAAAACGGATAAAAGAGGGCGTGTGCCGCATTCTCTTTCTATAATGGCAGCTTCCTATATCAACAACATCTCGCTCTCTCTCATAATTTGGCTCATCCTTCTATTTCTTTATACGCAGCACCAGTCTTAGCAGCAATGGTTTCTTTATCGAAAAAATATTTGTTCGGCTTATGGCGTCCAGTTTCAGTGATCTGAATATGAGCTATGCTATCTTAGTAAACATACCCGCCGGATGACCAAAAACAGCGATCTCCTGTTTGGAAAACGAAATATTAACCCTCTATGGATCACTATAGCACAATCCATAATAATAATAAGATTCCCTTCAAAGCAGTAAAAAGTTTGATAATCAGAGATACTTTATTTTACATGAAGGCATAGGCGATAAGGTAAAGATTGAGATGAAATTGGAGTACTATTAAGATAGATGAGATACGATTAAGATAATATTAACCCAATAATAAATTGCCAAGCCCATGAATGATGAAGCACTGGCGGGCTAAGAAGATTGTTGGAATTGTTGGAAACATATTGTACTCGTTCAAAAACTAGATCTTACCAATAATTCTTCTGTCTGTAATGCAAGGAACAAAGACGGTCCCTTGTACTGAAAGAGAGGACACTAATATGTGTATGTCAGAGGCTTGGCATTTCTAGGGTTGAATTAAGATAAAATAAGATCCACATTGTTTGTCTTCAAAAGGAACACAATATATATTTTAAACATAATATATCCATGAGCAATCGATGTACAAACATGCCACCAATATTATCCTAGCAAGGCAGACTAAAAAAAAAAGAGAGAGAGAGAGAATGAAACTACTGCAGCTGATCGCAGAAATGGATTTCTCGAACGGCACGATTAGTCTTTACATGCAAAAAAAACTACTCGTTTCGGAGTATTTCGACTCATTGTAGATTAGAAATCTTTAAATAATGGATAATATGCAATATTTGATGCTGGTTTTACTGCAAGTTACTGTAATCACTTTTTTGACGTAGCAGTTTTATTATGATAGGTTTTTCTTTTACATCCTGTGGCGAACAACTCAAGAGAGTTAATAGGATTCTTTTTTTTTAAGAAAGGCAATAAAGTAAAAACAAGAAAAATCTGTTCCCTCAGCCTTCTGTCTATTATTGCCCGATCTAAACTTCGTTGACATCGATCTAAATAATGCGTAATCCATCCCTCATTAGGCTAAAAAGGCCAGGCTAAGCTGAGCCATTCATGGTCTGGGCTTTTTTGTGGGCTTGAGGCGCCAGCGGTCCCGACATGCGACATTGTCGGGGGGCCCTAGGGATGTGGGAGACTGTGCAGAAGCTGTGACCCAGCCGTCACGTGACCATGTGCACAGTCATGCTGCGGTAGTTGGAGCCAGGCTGGTAGTGCCCGTGTCTGTCTGTCTGTCTGTCTGTGTGTTTCCCTGTGTGTGTGTGTGTGTGTGCCTATGTGTTTGTGTGTCTCTGTGTATGTCTGCTGACTGTGTGTGTGTGTGTGTGTGTGTGTGCACATTCTGTCTGTGTGTTAGTGTATCTGTCTGCCTGACGGTTTGTGCGTGTGTACATCTGTTCGACTGTTTGTCTGTGTATGTGTCTCTCTATCTCTTTATTTGACTGTTTTTGTCTGTGTATCTGTCTGCCATCTGTCTGTGTGTATGTCTGTCCCAAAGTGTTTGTCTTTGTCTGTCTACTTGAGTGTTTGTGTGTGTCTGTCTTTTGGAGCGTTAACCCCGTGACTGAGCTTGTCTATACATCAGGGCTCTGTAATGACCCCCCTTCCCGGCTCTCTCCCCCCAGCCAATCATCTACATCGATTAATATAAGAGATGCACTTGATCTAAACCTTTTCGCTTAAGTTCTAGTTATGAATGTCAAGCGACTGGCGACGGCTTGCGCTATTAAATACGTTTACACCAGCCCTGTGATCTATAATGGCGATGCCTTGCTATGTTAACACTAATGTCAACAGATGACATAAACGCCAGGATAATGGAGCTGGTGGTGCAGGTGCTGTCTGGTGCCGAACGGGTTAACACCTCATCAGACTTTGCTCAGATTTCCCCATCAAGGATGTCATATGTCATTCTGTCGGTCTGTAAGATAGATATTGAAATGTAATCACCTCTTGTCCTGGAATAGAATCCATCAGTGGATAATCTCTGGTGGATAATCTAAGTGGTGTCATGGCTTAATGGTGTTCCATTGAATATCGGATCAGTGGGTCCCTGGTTCGACTGTCAACTTACAGGGCTGGGCATTTTTTTCTCGGGAAGGACAAAATTTATAATAATATATATTTCCCGATTCGACCCAGGTTTAAATGGTATCGGTCTATAAACAACGAATGTTGTTGTTAAATTGATAAGGATTTGAGCGCCTACCGGATAGCAGCCGTGTATGCTTCGGAGGAACGTATATAGATGTCTTTAATGGATCGTTGGCTGAACTGCACTGGGCTAAGTGTTGGATAAATGTTCTCTATTGTTATTATTATTTTTAAAATCTAAATGGATGATGAAGTGATAATACAATTCAAGTATTGTGACCACATTCGGCTTATCCAGTCGATTTAGAAACCACAATGGAATGATTTCGGGAAAAACCTTCCACGGAAGTAGGTCAGGTGTTTTTTCATTCGGGATCTGAAGTTCCGGGTTCGAACCCTGACTGGTCCCGACATTTTGGCCTTGGGAAAGGCAATTTACACACATTTCCTGACTCCACCCAGGTTTGAATGGGTACCCGACTGCAGACAGTGACTGATATTGTTGCATTGATAAGGATTTGAGCGCCTAACAGGCAGCCGCCTTGTATGCTTCCCAGGAAGCTGAGAACGTTTAGAAGCCTTCTTTGGGTCTGTCGGGGTAATAATAGATTGTTAAGCGCTTAGAGCCTTATTTACGGGGATAAGCGCTATATAAATACTCTCTATACTTATCATTATTATCTTTTAGTTGTACCTACTTCAGCAATGTAGACGGACATTAAATGGACTTGTTCTTTGATTTCATTAAAACTATACACCATTCAGTTCCTTGTTACATATCTGTAGATATATTAGTTGAGTGAGATTGGCATCATATAATAAAACAAAGAACTAACTTTTTTTTTTTCAGAGGGTGATTGGAAGGAGAAGAAAAGTCAGAGGAGACTCTAAACTGTCCCCTGTTCCCGTAAGATCCATGATATCCATCTCAAGTCAGCCATACCGAGGTGACAAAGCACAAGTTCAGGATCATGTGCTTCTGTTTCTGTTGTACTGCCACTCTCTGTATGCATATACACAATATGTATCTGAAGGTGAAAAATAAAATACCAGTGCAACGAAATAAACAGAAAATATTTCCATCTTGCTATCAGCACATAAAGATTTTTTTAATTAAAACAATTATCACTTCAATATAAGAAATGAATAACATTCAAAATGTCGTTTTATCCGACTGTCCAAGGCTGCTAGTGTGTTATACTGTAAAACTTCACAAAGGATCACAATTTACATTTCATCCATTTTAAACAAGCCTTTGTGAAGAACAAAATAACTGAAAGAGCAACTTAATGGAAAAAAATATATAGGGTACTTCTTTGTCAAGCAGCTTTTAAAAGACATTCAAGCATTAAGATCAAAGTAAATTCATTTCCATTTCTGCTAGTGCCACAGATACATCTGTTTTGGCTAGAACATTTTTTTTTTCTTCAATTATTTGTGTGTGTCGTTGTTGTTGTTGTTGTAATTGTTATTGTTGTTGTTGCTCTTGTTGTTGTTGTTGTTGTTGTTGTTGTTGTTGTTGTTGTTGTTGTTGTTGTTGTTGTTGTTGTTGTT
>JBCAUA010560849.1:0-31645 GCA_038406235.1 Peronia verruculata | reverse complement strand
GTTTAAAAGTCTCTAGGCTTGAACAATTGCGAATGCCTGCAGGCAATGCATTCCAGATTAAAGGCCCTGCATATGAATATGCTCGGTCCCCATGCTTTTTCTTATGGGAACAGGACAACTAGGAAATAGGACTACATCACTCACCCCTTTGTGTGGATTGTTCTCTGTGTAGGATTTGGCCAGTTCATCAAAGACAGCCCCATACTCATCATAAATTTTCTGCATTTCATTGATATGTTCAGCAACAGCCTCCATTCCTTTCAAGGCTTCTGTAAATGGTACAAGTGAACAAGAGGTGCCATGAAATATAACCACATCTAACATGAAACTGTAAGATTTAAAAGAAATTCTAGATAATTAATATAGGTCCTCTGTCACAACTGCAAGACAGAGAAAGTTAGTTTGATATCTGGCTCAATGAAAGATGGAGCTATAATTGGTACAATAAGACAGCATTCATAACATGGATTAGATAATCTATGTAGTTTATAAAGAAAAAAATACTCACATTAAATACATAATTATATTGTTCCATGACAAAAGATAAAGTATATAATGTATATATGATCACAAAATTCTATCCATCAGCAGCAATAAGCATTCACAACTTTTAACTTCTTTCCAGGTATATATCTGGGAGCAAAAAAAGACTTTTCTTTATTTAAAAACTTAAGCTTCTCATGATTTGTTTCTAAAGCACAGTTTGTGAACCATTGTCTGATAATAGAATTATAGTGGTTACCAGGAATTCAGTAACAATGTTAGGGTTGGCAGTAGCTATTAAGTTACCTGATATATGGTGATGTTCATCTGTGTCGACATGGGTCATATTGCACAATTGTTGTAAGAGCAGGGGATACTTGAGAATTCTCTGGATGGGTTTGATGAGGTAAGACTCCAGCGCAGCAGAGTGCTGTTGCTTTGGGTTCCTGGCCCGCAGGAATTCTCGCAAAGCTTCGTTGGCATCTGGAGACATCAACAAAAACAATTTGTTTGTCTGAAATGGACACAGCTCAGAAAGAGTCACAAAGGTCTGACACTGTCCCTGCCATGTTGGTCCATCTTAGTGCAGATTTTTACTACAAGGGAGAAAGTTAGGAGTATGAGGCACATCAAAGCTTCTTGAAACAGCATCAGAAGGATTCAAAATGTGTCTCAGAATGAGACAGTGCTAGACAATAATGGAAAAAAAACAAGTTGAACAAGAACTTAACACACATGGCTCTAGATAAACAGTTTGCCTTCCTACCATGAATCCTAAGATGGAAAGATGGCTTTTTCCCTGACAAGTCTAATTTTCATTTTCCTTAAATGACTGCAAATGTTTGCGAGTTTTGTCCTGGACTAACATATTGTTTACATATAAAAGAAATAACCTTCAAAATGGTGCCAGCAAAACTCATTACAAGAATATAAGCTTAGCTTTATATGAAAATGAGACTGTGAACAGGATATCATAAATTATAATAGATTTCCTTGCATTCTGTCCAGTGTAACACTAGTAGTTTTGGATATTTCCTAGAGCTCTGTAAGATAAGTCTGAGTTCACAGAGCCAGACTATGGCAATTTTGGACAAGACAAACAAACCTTTATATAGCACACCTGGGTTGAGTATTTTCTGTGAGCGTGAATGGCTTGCACAAAAAGAACTGTAGACTTTGAAATGATTGGCGTAGTACAAAAATGATCCTCCAACAGAAAACAGAACTCTCTGTAAAAGACAGGAAAGAAGGAAAAAAGTTGAAAACTGAAAGTGGAGCAACCACCATACAAACTGGGTATGACGTGTAGGTTGACACACTTAAACTAAGTCAGTTCTGATTCTAGAGTCATATATATTCTCTTCATACAGTCGATATAAAATTGGAGCACATATACATTTTTAAAAAATTTTTTTTTAGTCAAATAGAGTGATACTTAAAGATTTCAAACTATAATGATGAGATACATATCATTAGTTGTAGTTTCAAAAGTGTGGCTTATCTATAAAATGTGTAACTTGCAGCAAATTAATTCAGTTGACAGAATGACAAATTCCCTATGTGTGAAGTTCAGTAATTGATATGTACAACAGCTGATTTTGTCATGTTGTTTTAACTACACAGGTGGCACATATGATGATGAAGATGTTTTAAGAGTCTGGTTTTCAGCATCAGATACCACAGTATATAGCTATTCGCTTTCTTTGACCTACAGCTCTTCAAAGTGATGACTCCTGCCTCAAACAAGGACTATGTCCACCAAAACTAGTGTCCAGTAATGTCATGAAGTTCTAGCAAACACTTCTTGAGCTGTCACTGAAATTCAGCTACAGATATTAAGATATTAGATACATGCTCGATAACAATACTGACCTTGAAATGTGTGACATCATTTGTGGTGAAGAAGTCTGGCACCGATTCCACAGCTTCCTCTAGACTATGCAGGAACCTCTGCTGGAAGGCAACAATCTCCTGGATGTTGCCAAAGAGTTGCTGGATCTCCCCAGAAGTCAGAAAAGTCTCCTCCTTCAATGGTTCCAGGTAGCGCTCAGTCAGACACTTCAAGTCCTGTAAGTGTATGGAAAACACAGCTGGTCAAACATTTTGGTTGCACTACATTATTTGTCAGTAATGCAATACTTTTGTATATCATTTAAGATATATTACTCACGAGATTATTAGAAAACCCAAAGCAAGGATATCATGCAGACAATTTGTTGGTATATTTAGTGAAAATAGAAGAGCTTGTCTACAATGTTCAGCTTGATTTTTAAAAATTTTTATTACGTATGTAGCCTTTCAATCTAAGAAAGTAGGATTATATATAAATGTCCTGTTTTTGGTGAGGAGAATTTTTGCGGGTAGATTAGAAATTTCGATGTTTTGCCCAGACAGCAGCAACTCTGCCTACTCTTGATAAAACTTGTAACTACTCAGAGTTCTTCAATACTGGATATCTGAAACGTTTTAATCCTTCTCCAAGAAGGCTAATAAAGGACTCAAGTGGCTGGGAAACTGTCAAGTCACTTTAAAAAATGCAGACACTAACTCTTGAATCCTTCCCATTCCATGATGGTAGGATCTGAGATCCAAACCTTCAATGTTAGCAATGTGAACTTTTTAGTGAGCAGCAGATGCCTACCATATGGCCATGGTGACCCTCGGATTGGGATGAGTCTTTGATCCATGGCATAAATAAAGATTTGTACAACAACACACTTTCTTTCTCTTAAACGTCATGTTTAGGTAATGGGCACAGAATTTATATCATGAAAAATAAAGTCTCTTCTAAGATTACTCTGGAGGTGAGCTAAGAACATCAGCAAGAAAACAGGATGGGGAAAAGTTCATTATCATCAATGTCATCCCATCTAGAATGAAAAATCACTTATTGAAATTCACTAGATCTTTGTTGACAGAGCAGCAAAATTTTAAGAGAACTCTGACCTTAAGCCTCATAAAAATTTACACATTGTTTGTACATTTTAAGTTGTTTGCATACTTAGACAACACAAATGAATCAGTTCTTAGTATAGATTTATCCTCCATTTGTGCACAAAAGTTACGACTACATACTGCCAATGTAAGAACCTACTTTGACATAAGCTCTCTCTGTCTCCACCAGCTCCATGATGGCTTTCCTCATTCTCTGAGCATCTGACAGTGGTTTGTTGGTGATGGTGCCATCGTCAGAGGACAGGGCCAGCTCATCCTTCCGACAGATTGCTGTCACCTCCTCGGCACCCTGTGGAAGGAATGGACACATTGCATTTAGCTACTACACTTATCTGCTCTTTTTTATTTCTACATCCATTTATTTTTGTTTCAACTGGTGATTACATCCATAATCAAACAGAAATATGTATCAGATGCAAATTATTGTAGTCTTCACATGACATATTTGATCTTACCAAATTTTCACTAAAACAACAATAGCAGTCACAAAAAGAAAAAAAAAATGGGTTAACAAAACATTCTGTCAGTATAGCTGAACTGCTGCATTCTCCAGTTTTGTGTGTGGATTATCATGTAATCTTATTCAATATGATGAATCAATATATCACAGAGTCTTACAAAATATATAATAATATAAACAAAAACAATGACAAAAACAGAAAGTAAACTATGACCCATCCAGAATTTTGTTCACAAACACAACACAGGGAATAAATGTATCTCTGGTGAGTTGATAGAAAGATATCCTATTCCTAAATATTTGACTGATTGACTGACTGGAATTGGGACTTGATAACAAACTGGCATGGCTGGATCCAGATAGAATCTTTCATTTATATTTATCTAAACTGGGTTCTTCAATAGTCCCGAGTCAGTTGACACAACTGCAGTAACTCATTATTTTCTCTGTTGTCTCCCTTTCCGTGCATTCCTTCCTGCTTGATTGTTTGTTTTTCTGAAGCCTTTCAATTCTAATAAAGTAGGATTATTGGTCAAAACAAACTATTGAACCCAACCCTCTGCTCCCTGGCAGCCAATGTAGGGCTGAAGCATACAGGTTTGATTTTACACTCACCTCTAACAGGGCGTCAATTTGTGCTGGTGATTGGTTGCGTGACGTTCTCTCTTTGGAGGCAGTTGTTGTATGAGAGTTGGCTGAAAGGGAACCACAAATACAAAAATGAAACAACGGAGAGTGTTGTGACCAGCTGTATTACTTCCCTTTGCCAGACATAACAGGAGTTAAACAAGCATAGTAGAGAAGTAAAACATCATTTCTGCACCCTTTGCTTGAAACATATGTCATGTAAATGTGTGTTTTCTTTTTTTTTTTTAATTACAGTATAAAGACAATGTTTCTCATCCATTATTATAATTCTATCAAATTTTTTTAGAGAATGATCTTGCAAATGACAAAAGGTAAAGTCACTCTTTCCCTCTTTACACTGCTTGCTCAAAACCTCTTCTTGTCTGGCAAAGGGAACAAACTGGGCTGGTCATAGTGAATTCCCATTTCATATGGTCTAACAAAACTTTCATTACAGGGGACAGTTGTGATAAAGATTTCCAGTTGTGAATGAATTAACAAAGTGAGGACAACAGTGGTATAAGGCTCAAAAAACTACTACCAGTAGATGAAATAACATCCAGAATGTGATCAATATTATTAGAAAATACAACATGTCTTAAAAGTATATCAAATATGATTCTCATGATTGTGATAATAAAAAAAAAAACAATGAAGTTAGAGATGCTTTATTTTGCACTATCTTTTCTTCATGCTTCTTACAACAAACAACAAAAATAAATGAACATTGTTTTAGAAATGTACTGTTCACTGCGACAGCGACATCGAGAGAAGAAAAAAATTTACTTTCAACGCGTCTGAATTATCCTTTATGTCAGATCTGACATGCAATATGAGAGATAGTTTTTTGTTTATGTTGAGTGGGCTTGCTTTGTATAATGGCACAATGCTCTCTCTTTCAGATGTAATGTATAATAAGTCAAAAACGGTAGCAGTTCAAAAGTTTATGTGAGAGAAAAAATATCTCAAGATTTATTCTGTGTTACAAGTGAGATGATTCATTATTTAATTAAAATATGAGTATGATTGGCATAAGTCAATTTTACATAAATTCTGACAATCCTAAGTTTCTCTGGCTATACATAAGTGACATAAATAAGATATAATACCTTCCTCGGAGGTGGGTGCTGGGACTATCAAATTGCCGAGAGATTTGTCTGTCAGGCGGGATTGTGAGGGAGGAGGGGGGACAACCATACTGTTGATGTAAGCATCAGCATGTCGCTGGATGAAATCAGATCTGGGGGGCTGGGTGCGCATGCTCCTCACAGTTAGGAACAATGTGCGTGACTCGTGCAGGAGAGTTTCAATGTAGACCATGTCCAACTCAGACACAATTTTGCCATTTATGACCAAAATCTCATCTCCAACAATCAAACCTGTAAGTAAAAAAATCACATCAGAATTGGCGAACTTCCATATGGAACAAAGACACAAATAGCATGGATGGAACAAAGATACTAACTAACCCTATGGTTATAATAGCCTGATTATTCCCTGTCTTAATCATAAACTGTCACAAAGTGTCCACACAGATGACATTGGAAATATCACTGTGATTATTAGTTTAACAATTACACATACATGTATCTATCTGGCAAAATGAAAATAATACAGCTCTTTTTTTTTTTAACATTTCCATGGCACAAAACCAATCAGCCCATTGTTATATTCTTTTGCTCCTTGTTTGCTCTCACAATGGCTAATATTACACTGACCAATACAGCATGAACAAATATACTGCCTTAAAATCTTAATAGCTAGCTACTCATACAGCAAATGATACTGCAGAGCATCACAGGAAACTAGACACTGGCAGTGCAATTACTGATATCTGAAGAACATGATCAGTCAGACATCCATTATGGAAGAGATTGACATTGACAGAAGAAGTAGCAATGAAAATGAAAATGAAAATGGTGATGAACAAGACATGTTCAGTAAAAACTAAATAATAGCAAACACTGGACAGGCCCTACAGTGGAACCCACAAAGAAGAGAAATGAACTGTGGGCATTCCATTCACCTTGTAGAGATGATAAAAAGAGGAATGACTACTCATAGAATAAAATGGTCGATGCCTCCCATGGTCAGATTGAGTGCAGTTCTTTGGTCACCAGAATGGGTGACAAACAATGATAAAGATGACAGCATGATTTTGGATGTAAAACCAGAAGTGAAAATGCAAATCACACAAAATGCTGGGATTCAAGTTGTGAGAAACTGGAGATTTTGATTACACTTAGGTATTTTTTTGTAGCAGCGAACTAGACTTTGTTTATGCTTTTATTTGTATTTGGGTTCTTTTCCTAAGACAATGAAGGAGTAGGCATCACAACATAACACTAGTCTTGTGAGTAAATATGGCACTGTGCACAACGTATAACATAAAAATTTGACTTAGTAATGCCAAATGCATTTCCACTCGTCATTTTACTCTACATGAAGAGAATTATGTCACCAGATCTCACCTCGTTTATCAGCCACTGTGTCTTTCGTCACATCACATACATACACACGAAGCTCATCATCACGATCATAATCCTCTGCTAACTCTGCCTCCACAGCAAAGCCGAACATGCCATCCTTAGTAGGCTTGGTCAGCTCCATCTGGAAGATGCACTTCTGGCAGACTTCTATGGCATCATAGCGCTGTGGAAGTAACATAACAATGCAAGTGGTGAAAGCCATAACATCAGTTGTAGCAAAGACAGCATTTACATGATAAAGATAGCATTTACCTTACTCAGTGGTTTCACTTATGTCAAACAGTAACCTCTTCAGAAGTCTTTCACTTGATAGCGATAGGCTATGTGTGTACTTGGCATATGTAATCCACATGCATGCATGCATATTACACTTCCTTACTCATGAAAGCACTCAACATATAATGTATGCTAAAAAGAGAGAAAAGGCTCCATAGATGAATAGTGATTTCCATAATTATCGATCTACATTTTTATTTGACAAAGAGAAATATAAAAACAAATTCAGTTAGACATGTTATGTAAAAAGCCAAGAGATAATCAAGCACTGCAGCTTCGGCCATTCAATAAAAGAAAGCAGTTGCAGAAAGAGAGGTCAGTACAAAAAAAAATGTCACATGATCGGTATGATATCACAGTTTTTGTGGTATTGAGAGAAGAAAGAAATACTATGAAATAACCAATTGTAAAGTATTTGCTGAAAATTAAAAGTGGGGCAAAATATCGTGCACAAAAGCCTCTTTGGGTTGCCAACATCACACAGAAAGCAAACAAAATTTGGATTTCACACGTTAAGCTAAAACCACTCAAGTGAAGTTAGTAATGAGCTCAGCAACAGTGTAATCCATTTCATCTGAAATCCCTTGTTACTTTTCAGATTTTTTTTTTTTTTTGGCACTTTACATGTACCTACTAGTGCCCTACATAAAAGATACATAAAAGACAACTAAGTTTGAAATCTCATCTACAACTGAGGCAAATGAAAGCTTGTTCACCATTTCTCAGAATTTTATTGAGAATCATGTTTACTAGGTTTGTTGTTTGAGCTTTTTGTCAGAGCTATAATGTAACCAGACTAAGATGATGATTTTTTCCCAGGTTTAAGTTAAAAAGATTGAGAGATAAAGAATAAAATCTTACTGAAGAAATTAATCATTTTTCAGAGTATTGTTTAGAATCTTTATCATCCATTAAACTGCTTTGTACTTTTACTTAGTCTCTTTTTTTTTCTTTTGATATATGGCATGTATGTATATGAGGAATGCAAAAAACTTACCAGAGAATATGCACTGCTCATACAAAGAAGGCAGAGCCTAGAAGAAAAGTGTATTGTGGTTTGTATCTTGTACAATAAGCAAAGCCTAGATTTGATGGACCTGGGAATCACATGTCTGTTAAATACTCACCAGTTTTTTTATATTCTCATGTTTGTCAGGTATAATGAAAGTGTTGTCGGTGGAGCCTAGCGGTTTGATTCGAACATAGTGGTCCCTGGGGTTGAGTTGCCGCTTGTTGCAGGTCATCTCCAGCAGATCATGCACGCTAGTGCCGCGGTCCACGCCAATCAGCATGGTCTGAAAGTTGTAACACTGAAATACACAGACAGGAGACAAGAGGTCCACTACAGGTCCACCACCGCAGGGGTCAGGTTGCAAGGGTGAAAAGTCAGGGGTCACCCTGGTGAGTATGATGGGAAGGGCAGCAGAGGGGCAGGTAAATGAGGATCCTCGAGTTGAGTGCTATCCAAAGTATTATTGTGCATGTGGTACAGGCTGCTACAAGTGATTTGTCTAAGTTTTTGTTTCAGCTTATTTTGTTGTCTCATAATCTTTTTTCTCCTGGTTCAAACTGATTTGAGGACATTGCCTTTCTTTTGTTGTATATGCCCTTTATCACAAAGTGGCTCTTAGTTTGAAAATAATAAAAATCTTGGAGTTTATTTACTAAGTAAAATAAGGCTGTTTATTTCATCACTGTTTTGGTCTATGAGCAAAAAGGATTTTTTGAATGGATATTTTGAGGAAAAGGATTTGCACTCAATCAAAAATAAAATTTTAAAAAAAAACAGAAGAGGGCAAACACAAATTTCAATAAATATTTTATGCGAAATATATTGACAAATCACAGCTTTATCATTAAACTTAAACTGGGAGCACCAGAATACAGAACAGAACTGACAGCTTTTGGACAAATATTGTAACTGGCAGCTTCAAGACTAAATTAAGAGCTAGAAGTTTACAGTACATTTAGAACTGGTTTATAGAGTGACTGCAGAACCAACAGCTTTAAGATAAAGTTTAGAATTGGATTTGTCTAATTTGTAAGTGTACGCTTTCCAACAATGCATTTTAAAGATTAACTGAGCTACAACTATTTTCAAATAAGCATGAATTTTTCACTGCAGCTCTGAAGTTACTGTAACTAGCTAGGGCACAGACAACATTCAACTGTTATACAAGTGGAAGACGCATTATCTGTACTTGCATCAATGCAAACCAAACTGTTAGTATGTTTCATCCAGAACTCAAATTACGTTAATTTTTCCAGTATAATCTTTAGTTAGTTGGATTTCAACTCATAATTCTGAAAATGCATTTTATGAAAGGTACATATATGGCAGAGCAAACAGAAAATTAAATGCTGGTAGACTGGGAGATAATAAATAAAACATTCAGCGCGGCATTGTAGAGCAGCAGCAAAAATGCAGCGAGATAATTACTGATGTCTTACTAATCTAGAAAGATTTCTTTTAGTTAAGTCCCTTTATATTGTATCATCAAAGACACTGGTAGGGTTAAAAAAAAAAACCTACAAAACGCTGTCGTTTAAGAAAATTAAAAGGTAGGACATACATAGGTGATGAGGTGATTCGTTAAAGCAGATGGATACATTCTGTAAAACACAAATGACAAGGTCGACTGAAATTTTCTATCGAACATCTGATAGCATGTTTCATTATGTTTCGTGGATCTAAAAGAACAAATAAAGTTTTATTTCACATTTGGTATGTTCATACTTTTACATGGTAACTGCTCTAATAAAATATAATGCTGAGGACATTTTATTACCTTCAATTCTGATTTATTGTTCTGTCCTATATATTCTTTCAAAGAGATATTTATTTTCCAAAAAAAAAAAATGACTCTGCTTGTTGATTTCTCGACAGAGAGATTTGTAAGATGTTTCTAACACATTACGATTTATACCCTCAATTTATTGAATCACATGCTCACGTTTGCACAGAGCAGTGCGTGTATTTCAATGTAAAAAAAATAAATCATCTGATCTTAATGACTACAACATTTACTGTCTTAGTTTGGGCAACAAAAAAAACCAATGACAAAAATGTTTTAGATTGTTACATGATGTGCAGCGAGAATTCTAAAGTGGCACAAGGTGGGTTCTAAGAAGTTCACACTATCAGCAAATCTTATGTGTCAGTCATGATGAAATCTCTGTCAACAAAAGCATCACGGTGCACTCAAACACTCTTGGAATAACTGGGAAGAAAAGCATCAGAGGTCAGGGGTGAGAATGCTGGGGAGAAACAAAACAATGACCTACCTGATTGTTGGGCAGGGTGACCTTTGAAAGACTCTCCTGTCCTGGGCTGATATCTGTCCCAGCTTTTTCTAGCAAATTTTCCAGGGAGTCAGAGTGACTTTGTGTCCCTGTCTTGTACAAGGCTCTGCTGGAAAAGGGAATCAAATCAAAAATAAGTTGTATTTTTCGTACACAGTTATGCTTGGGAATGGAGATAAATCACAACCGAGTTGTATTTCCGTTATGCAGATGATGAGAACAGACATGAAGAGAAAAGCTGAAGAATGAAGAGAAGAGCATGGGACATGTTTGCTGCTTGGACAGTCAAGCAGATATCTGTGAAGTGGAAAAAATTATGATTATCTTTACCGAATAGCTATTGCAGACATGTCAAACATGCAAATATATATTGCCATTTAATATATCATTTTATTTCTCTTTTTTCAGTTGCACTATTGGGCTACTTTGTATTCATGAATACTGCAAAAAACATTTGTAAGGACAGCTACACAGTAGAATAAGCATTGTGCAGATGAATGAAACAGCAACTGATTATACTACAGTTTTGTTCCTCCTGTCAAGTTCTGTTGGTGCAGCCAGCCAATATACTCAAATTTTCTTATGCAATCTTAGTTAAGACTTAGAGTTTGACATTCCTGGGCTAAGCGAAAGCTATTGATGATGATGATGGTAGTGGTTGCTCTGACAAAAAAAAAACCAAGAGGGCTAAAACATTTTATTGTTACATGTACTTGTTTGCTTGTATTGATGAGGTGAATTAGTCAGCACCCAACCAGCCTTGATCTTAATGATTATGATGGAACTCAGTTATGCCTTTGACAATATAAGCTTTATTATAAATGCAAGACTGAAATGAAAAGGAGAAAACAGTGAGATAAAATGTTAAAACAAAAAAAAAGAAAGACAAACAACACATCAAAATATCAATAATTGCAAAACAAGGAAAGACAACTTACTCAGAGCTGACACTGGAACTGACTAGAGCGGTAGGTGTTCTTGATCTGGGCTTCTGAACTCCCTCGGTCTTTGGTGACAACATCCCTCCTTTCTGACTGGTCTTCCCATAGATGTTAGGCAAGACAAGTGGTTTGCGGGCACTGACCAGAGCATGAAATGAGGTCACAGTGAAAATACCCAACCGCCCCAAAGTGGTCTTGGAGACTTTGGAGGCATTGGCCAATAAAACCTGCGGATATAATATGGTATAGTTGTGAAGCTGACTCATTTTATTTTGATTTTATAAAACATTTTATAGTAAACTTGTTGCCGTAAAGCCAAAATTTCTGGCTTTGGAGGCAAAGCACAAACGTAACAAGCTGAACTCAACTTATCTCTACATTACTATCTTCACATCTGTCCCACCAAAGGGCAAAAACAATATTCCACATAAATGTACTACAAATAACACCAATTTTGCTTGTTTTTGCTTCTCTCTTTTTTCTCTTTCGTTCATTTTGTTGGTTAAGAGTATCTCTGAACAAATTGAGACTGGAAATGTATGACTGCCACTGAGAAGAGATCAGTTCGGCCATATGTTGAGTAACAATGAAATAAAGTACAAATTTGATCAGCAGTGGCTCAACCTTTGGATTTGGCAGCTCTGATCCTTGCAGTGATGCTGAGTAGCAGCGGAACCGATACTGGTCTATGTATAGTTTCTCCAGATTCTCCTCCCATTGGGCTATCTGCTTCAAAATGGCCTGGCGACTTTTGGGGTCAGTCACAACCGACATCTGCAGCTCAGCCATCTTGCGCATTTTCACATCCTAAAATAAAATAATAGCAAAGAATTTGAGAAGTTGAGTGGTTACAGCCTTCAGATCAAATATTTTTGGAAACTAAAATAATCATAAATATGAATGATCATAACAATGAACTAATTTGGGTGCTCTTCATGAAAAGTAAAATTTAAAAAATGTGCTATAATACAAATGCATTTGAAAAGCATATGTTGCTCATATTTACAGAAAAATTGGATAGACAGACTATATTTTGCTAATATGCACAGTGATGGATTTTCTTTCAAGAAATAAAAGTAGTCAGCTTCCCAATCAATATAGGCTATCTGCAAAGGAGTTCATGAAGCCTTTTCAAATGACACATATAACTTAATAATTAATTCTATACACTGAATGGAGCATTTTCTTTGCTGACGTTCTTGAGTGTCACATGAACAATTTGCTTCATATTAGCTGACAGAATTGCAGTTGTAATTCTCCTTTCCTTTTCTTAAAAAAATTATAAATTATCTAATATCTTCCATTGAAACTGGTGCTCTTTCCCTACAGTTATCAGAGGAGACAACATAATTTGGTATAAAGTAGTATTAGAAAAATGCAGTATCTGAAGACTGAACCTACAACTAATACCAAAAGATACTTTTTCAATTCTACAAAATAACAAAAAATTCTTATCTTTTGTGCTTCACAAAAAAAAAATCAAAATTAAATGTAACAGTGACAAAATAATGACACAATGACTGAGTATTGCTATTAGGGGCAAGTGAAACTAGAAATGATGGTAAAAACGGGAGAACAAAGGGGAGAATAATATTATAGAAGTGAGATAATCACCCGCAGGAGGTTGAAAAGTGAAATGTTGTAGATGTTTCCATTACAGTGGCCTATCTGGGAATGCAACTATATCTTTTGATGATTTTTAAATTTAATTATTATTCATATTTTTTCTTCACAATACAGAGCACTTGTCATGATATATTTCCTGATGGACAAATACTAGTTGTAGTTGTGTGACACAGTTAAGAGTGAACAGATGACACACAAAGAGTCTCAGTGTTGTTGCTGCCTACCGTATCAATGCTGGACTCCAATTTCTCCAGCTCAGAACACAAAAGTTTCAGGGTGTTGTCTTTGCCATGCTGGCGAGCATAGGAAGATGCACAAGCAGAGTGCACAGCCCTGATCCAATTCTCCAAGTCAATCTGGGAGGAGGCCTATAGTAAACAAATGGAAATCCAAGAGATATCACAAGACAAGTAGTACATTAATCTATTTCCACATAGAATATCGGGAAAAGGGGTGGAGGTGGGGGGAAAGGAGAGAATTATGACTGAAAACAATAAAAACACAGAGAAGAAAAAAAAAAAAAAACAGAGGGAAGGCAATTTTGCTTTATCTAGAAACAAAATCTAAATTCAACAGAAAAAGGAGAGTCAAAAGTTTTTGCTGGAAAGCGGATTTTTTAATTTACTCTCTCAATATGAAGGGCTGAAACATACAAGATGACCAGCCTCTTTCCTGCAAGATACATTGTAACTGTACAACAGTTTTGAAGAGAGGTCTATGTTCACAGCACTATAAATCTCAAGCTTACCTGGAATAGATAGGCATCTCCACAGGCTGTGCTCAAAGAGAAGATGTTGTCTCGCTTGGGGTGTTCTGGTACTGCCTGAGCAATCCCTCCCTCAATCACTGCACAGAAGACAAAACATGATTACCCATTAAATGGTGTATTTTGGGCAAATTTTCTACCTCGAATAATCCAGCAGATTTAATTCTTTTTCCATAAAAGAATAAAGTACCATAGGAAAGAAGAAAAACTAGGAGAAAAACACTGTGTGTTACAGTTTGAGTGAAGAGGCACAAAAAAAAGAAAAACAATAAGAAAAGCTTGAATAACTTCGATTTCCAGTTTGTAAGATATGTATAGTTTATATAATTACATGTATATTTATCTATCTATAATTATGAATGCCAGAAAATGAACATATTAATGGGAATTAGCATTAATTTAACAGACTACTTGTATAGACAGAAAGAAAAATGAAACTAGCAACTGCAAGAGGGAACTATTCCTTTGGGGCATACAATTTTTTAGCCACTTTGGTAATTGTTTAGCAACAATGTACATATCTATAATTATGAATGCCACAGAGTGAACATATTAATGGGAATTAGCATTAATTTAACTGACTACTTGCATTTTGATTCTAATGGACAGGAAGAAAAATGAAACTAGCAACTGCAAGAGGGAACTATTCCTTTGGGGCATACAATTTTGTAGCCACTTTGGTAATTGTTTACCAACAATGTACATAAAACACATATCGTGTACTTACCTAATATATGTCTGGGAATGCTATTCTCTGTCACGGAACTCTCCTCGTCACAATCAAAGAACAAGAGTGTCGTCCCTTTCAGACACACCCAGTATCGTTTCCAGGCTCTTCGCGGGGCCAGTTCGATCTTTTTCTTTTTGTGGAGCAGCCAGTTTTTCACCACCAGCCATCTGCAAGTTGGAATATCGTGAGAACAAAGCTACCTTATGAATTTATGATTCTTACGATACATAATTAAACACACATGACAGTATGATCAATATCACACACATGTGATAATTTCTGCACTAAATAGCTTAAAGTTATCCTTCGTGAGCTGCAAAAACATCGAGACCACTTGATTTCGGAAAACAAAAACAAATTAAAAGACAACAAAACGATATAAAAATAACGTGAGAATTAATTATGGTTAAAGGGCACTGCTACATCGAAGGTAACACTACATAATATAGAGGCGTCTAAAAGGATGTGAAAACTAAATGAAAAGAAAAAACGGCACAAGAACAACATAAAGGAAACTTGACATCTCGTAGTCTAACAGTTCTCTTAGATGAAGGAGATGTACCATTACTAACATTTCACGGGAAAATATCGCCCAGCTCCGAGTGAAACACTATTCAGACATTAATGATGCTAAGACTGAATCTCAATGGAGAAACATGGGAAAAGGTTCTGGCGAAAAAAAGGGAAAAAATGGCATATCGAAGGCGTTTGATAACTGGTTTTAACAGAATATTTTTGTTTTCCACAGTAGCCTATGTAAAAACCGCACACTAAAATCTGTTCATTCTTTAGACACTGCCTTTTGTCCATTATGTGTTGAAAGAGAAGTTCTAATACAGGGGTTCCAAACCGCTAGGTCGCGATCCTCTTGGAGAATATGAAGCCTCGGTAGGGGGATCGCGTAGTCTTGCTTAGGACAAGATTAATTATTTCAATATCAAATACATGTACATTTTTCACGCCACGACATTTTTGTGTTATTTTCATTTCAGTGGGGACAAAAAGTGAGTTACACGGTTCAACTTCATGATGACATTGAGAGTGTCTTGTATGCATGCCAGTGAATGTATGTGCCTGCGTCCGTGCGCATGTATGTCTGCAACTGGAGTCACAAAATATAGCATGTAAATCAAGTTGCTGATAGTAGGGGGTCCCGTGGGTCCAAAACGTTTGGGTTGGGGGTCGCGATTCCAAAAAAAAAAAAAAATGTTGGGAACCACTGTCCCAAAAACGAGATGACATCTCGAAACAGAATTTCAGAAAAACTGCATTTTTTGTCAAAGGATGACAGCACTCCCCTCTCTCAGCTGTCCACTCCGAAATCTTTACTTTTTCTTCTTTATTTCTTTAAATTCAACCTCCGACCTCACCAGCATCTGAAAATAAACAACTTCCGGGCTGTGAGACATAATTATCTCCCATCTCTTCACAGCTGCAGAGAAATTATTGCACATCAAACATCCTAGGCCAGTGTGGAGGTTTACCTGCTGCATGAAATGAAGAGAATGGGGAACACAGACATAAAACAGAGAGAAGAAGTGAGCTTTAATTCACTTAATCTGTGCAAATTCAGCGGTGCTCCGAATCTTATATTCTGAAATGGGTTTAACTCGCTTGAAAAAAAAAAAAAAACGAATATCTAAACTTCAAACTTGTTGTCATTAAAAAAAAAAAAAAAATGTTGTCACCTTCAAAGGTTAACAACATCAGACTTGCCAAATTCGAGCAGAGAAAAAGAAAAGGAAAAGAAAAGTTCGAACGTGTTTAGAATAAATAATGGAGAATGAAGAAATGAAAGAAAAGTTTAAATCCCGTTCATTTTTTTCCCCCTTAATTGTTATTGTTTTCATCAGACACACAGGCGTTGATTTTTAAAAATTTTTTTTTACCAATTCTCCTAGGAAAATTTGATTAAAAAATGAAAAGAAGGCTTTCTTCATCAGAGGCATTTATCCACCGAACCAAAGCAAAAAAAAAAGTTCGCTTTTGCCTTTGTTTTTGGACCAGAAAGTAAGATTGCCGTTATCACGGGGTTATGCGTTAAAAAAAAAAAAAAGATTTTTTTAAGTGCCAAATCTTTCAAAACAAGAATTGGCTTTTTTTTTAAAAAAATTCTACTTCTATCAAACCTTCAACTATTTGGACTAGACAATTTAATGGTTCGGAAACGTAAGTTTTATTATAAACAAGTACTCGCATTGTATTGCCTATTTCGTTCGGTTATAGATCTAGTCCACCGAGCCAGCCTTTGCTTTTGTCGTCTTGGAACTGGATGAATTCAATAGTATACTACTTCTTCTTTCCCCGCCCTGCCTACTTCTTGCACTGCCTCCCTTTATCCTTTATTATTTACAATAGAGGTAATTCGATCCGGCCAAATGCCCCTTCATGATGTATGTGGCAAATCAAACACTGATCCATTAAGGATCTATGCTTCCCCCACCACCACCACCACCACTTAGCTTCCCTCATTCCTGATATTAAGCTTATTTAAAGCATAACAAAAAGAAAAATTACTAAAGGTTGACGAAAAACGATCACATAATACAATGTGTTATGTTATTTTTTGACCACGGTTGTGGACAGCTGAGATAACCACCACTACAGGAGGTTGAAAAGCTTATAAAAACCATAACAATTACTACGTGAAAGAGTAACAGTTCACAAACCCAGGACTGACCCACATGGATTTCTTTCTCTGCCCCCCACTCCCTTCCTCACTCTCTCCCCCTCCACCCCCCCCCCCCCCCAACCTCGACAGTTCTATTTAAAGATTATCATGTCAAGTGATATATTAAAAAAAGAAAAACAAGAAGACCCGGACAGCAAAGAATCGGATTATATAATCCTGTCACGCAGGCCCAGTCAACGTAAAGCTTGATTACTCCGGCTGACCCCATTTTTTTTTTTAAATTCGACAAAGACGAAGGGACTAACTTGTTTGAAGGATAGATGCGAGCAAAAGGAAAGGGGGAGAAGGAGGAGGGGAGGGAGAGGGGGGCTACGTCATGGAATGACAGATCCTGGTAGGAACAAAGAATTCTGACATATTTTGACAAACTGTTCTATGAAATGTTTCGAGAGAATTGCCGTGCAGTTTTCCCATTTCTCACTAAGTACGCAGTCAATAAAATTCAGTTCTAAGAGAATAAAATGGTGTAACAGATTGTCGCGGAATATTGTGGATTGTCCATGTATCTAAAAGAGTGAGAGATGCTTAAACTGCGCTTAATAAGGTGTTATCAAAATAAATACCCTGGGACGACTTCCGAGAGCAACAAAAGAAGCGAGATCTAAATGTCTTTCGAATTTCCACAGGTTCCTAGTATAACCCGTTTATTGATTTTCTTTGTGTCACTTCTAGTTAAGGTCAGTTATGTGTGTGTATGTGTGTGTTTGCGTGCGTGCAGGCATGCGTGCGTGTGTGTGTGTGTGTTTGCTTGTTTGTTTGTTTGTTTGTTTGTTTTTTCAGTCATTTTCTATTTTCCCAAAGTTAAACCACAAGTGTGAAAAAAAAAAAGATAGTCTTTACAATCTTGGCTTTGGCAGAGACGCAATCGGAACTTTTTCAACCGACTGACTTCCTGACCAGAAATTGTGGTCTACGGAACGAGTTCGTTTGTTTGTTTGTTAGTTTGTTTTATTTTGAGCGGAGTTGTCTTTGCCAGTGAGTTTTCGGTGTAGTCTCTGGCAGTAGACCACCCCAGTAAGCTTGCTGTACTGAACTCATTACAATGAAATGAAGGGCACAATAATATTGAGCTGGCTAATGTTTAACAGTAAGGTGGCGAGTCTGGACATCAGTCATAACTGTGGCTGTGGAGATGTAGATCGACATACAAACAGGCAGACAGACAGACCATAAACAGACAGACAGACAGACAGACAGAAAGACAGACAGATACTAAAGAAAATGAGAGAAAGAGAGGATGAGCAACCAAAGGCAGAGAGGAAAAAAAAAAAAGAGGGAAGAAAGAATGCAGAGAGAGACTTACCCAGCTTTTCGGATGGCCCCGACCTGTCGAGCATAGGACATCTGGGACTCTGTCTCCGTCATGGTGTCTATGCTGTCATCACTTCCGCCTTCCTCATCGTCAGAGAGCTGTCGAGAATGACAACGACCGACGTGATGATGATGATGATGATGATGATGATGATGATGATATACATTAGCAAAAACTCATGTGTCTCTGTTTTTGTCGGTCCATTCGTCCCCTATTCGCCCACCCGCTAGTCTGTCTGCCCGTCCATCCACCCATCTATTCATATCCATCCGTCCGTCCACGGATCTTATCTGTCTTTCTGTTTGTCCATTCGTTTATCTCTTTGTTTTAATGTCTGTCTGTCTGTTTTATCTGTCAGTTTGTTCGTCAAACTATCCTATAAAAAAATCATGCCCAATATCATTTAATTTTATTGTTATTCAATTATTATCATTTAAGTTCCTCCTGACGTGAGCAAACTGAAAATCTTATCCGTTTTCTCATTCGATTGTCTCTGTTTTATCTGTCCGTCTGTTCGTCAAATTTTCCTAACGAAATTATCTGTCCAATTATTTTATTTTATTTCACTGTTATTCAATTGTTATCATTTAAGTTCCAACTGACGACAGTAAAAATGAAACTCTTACCAGTTTTCTCACTCGATTGTCTGTTTTAATTTGTCCGCCTGTTCGTCAAACTATTCTACAAAAATTACGTGTCCAATTCTTTTATCTTGTTTCATTGTTATTCAATTGTTATCATTCAAGATCCTATTGACGCCAGCAAAATGAAACTCTTACCAGTTTTCTTACTCGATTGTCCTTTCCTGCAGGCACACAACACAAAGTTGTACATCTGACTTTACTCCGGAATTCTAACAACATGATTGTTGTTATGGTATCCTCAGCTTGTTTGTACTATGTTCCAATATTAAAACCAAAACTATAAAACACGTCTCATATGACGTCCGATAAAGAAACACTTGCGGGATAAAAACAACATTCGCGTCTCTTTAACAACGGTGTTTCACTATTGAGTTTCACTTCCTATGTCTTCCCATGAGTTGCATTTTATTGACACATTCCGCTTCGTGTGTGTTAGCTGTTTTAGGGCAGTGGTCCTCAACCCGCGAGCCGTGGACCAATGGTACCGGGCCGCACAAGAAATATTTAATAAATATATAATTGTTTCCATTTTTATTTACTATCTGAGTCTAAAGATATTTTTACTTTCCTTTTATTATAATGCTACTTGTCACTCGAATCATGAATATTTTTATTCAAGATATAAAATGTTTTAATGCATGTACAGATACGCGTACGGACGTACTCACTCAGCACTATCTACGCCCCCCCCGGGTAAAATTGTCAAACGTTGAACGGTCCGCGGCGCCAAAAGGTTGAGGACCACTGTTTTGGGGGAATCAATTTCACATTCCCAGGTGAGATTAGCTCATACGTGTATTCAATATTGTGTATGTATGTAAGGGAGTCTATGTGGGTGGTTATACATAATAATTTATTGTGACAGTGGGCTCTTTCAAAAGACAGTTACATTCTGGTTTCCTTCCGAATCTATCTGTCGGTTTGTCTTTTTACAACCTAAGTATAAACCTATTTATATAGATTTCTGTCTAGCTCTGTCCATGTGTCCGTTTGTCTTCATGCCTATTTAACGAGCTGTTTGAGTCTTGTTTGTATGTCAGACAATCGACCTCATATTTCTCCGTCTCCCAGTCATGATAACTACAACAACAACAAGAGTGACAAAATTAGCCAACATTAACTGACATTACAACCGAGGACGCCATCTCTATCAGTACAAGAACCAACTGATGATTACAAGAAAGCCGTACAACAACGACAATAAATATAACAGCAGCAATGTCAGCAACAAGGTGAATCACACCAAAATACTTGAGAATGTTGGACGACACGAGTGGTGCTTATAACCAACAACACCAACAACTTACATCAACAACAGTGAAACCAACATTCAACAACAAAACATCAACATTAAGAATGATGATAACACCAAGAATAAACGATCTGTCAATGGTCCTTACATCAGGGGCCAGGTACTGCTTGACATCCGCTCCCTCCCCTAACTGTCTGATGATGTCGCTCTGCTCACTGGCCCGGCTGTCTGTGCTGGCACCCCCAGAGCTGGACTTGGGCTCGCCGCTCACATGTTTGCCTGATGAAAGGACACAAACAAATAGGAGGAGCTCAATAAAACTATGTGTCAAATTTGCTGATTGTTTAAAAAAAAAAAAAAAAGTGACAGGTATATAATTACTATGTGCATCGTGACTGGTTACAATCTAAAAATCAACAATATACCAAGCCAGTTGATCGGTTGATTGAAAAGAGAGAGATGGTTTGTGATTGGTTCATGCGGTGAAAATAACTGTGCTAAATTGCTAACAAATGTTTGTCCTTTATCATAAATGGTATTAATTTCGAGCTAACTGATCTTGAGATACAACTACTAGAGATTTCGGTGGTTCAGAAGCATTGAATATGCCATTATATGTAAGCCATCAGCAGCCAAATTAATATCATATCGCTCTCAACAAAACGGAGCAGGAAATAAGATAATTATGCAACAATAGCCCTGAGGTATGTAAAACAGGAACAAGGATTATGGAGTGTGGATCTATGTGTGTTTGAGGAGACCATAGGAAAAGAGAGGGGGGTGGGGGTGTGGAGAGAGAGGAAGAGGGATATGGATATGACGATCTAAAACACACACAGACACACACACACACACACATTCATACACACACACAACACAACATGGCCTTCATTTGAAATCAACGAGCTCCCTATCCGAGCAAGTAACCTACCACCAAAGAAAAACCAATGCTAGATTATCAAATGGTGCATTTTTCACATCACAAAGAGAGTGAGAGAGACAGAGAAAGAGAAAGAGTCACATTTTTAAAGCTAACAACGCCATTGACATGATACATAATGCCTCCATTATGCCCTTAGACTGCTCCATCTCTACATTGCCGAGACTACTTCCCATCTTGTTCGGGCTGAAATCAAGAGCATAATCTTCGTGTTGAAGCAGCAGAAAAGTGCTCTTGCATTCAGTCGGCGCAGATCAATACACTCTATGGATTAGGGATTTTGTCGTGGATTCGTCATCGTCATTGCATCCCCCCCCCCTCATCCTCCTCCTCCTTGGCAACGGTAACAACCAGGCTCGCCAGATAATGGACTGATTCTGAATAATTGTCGCCGTACTCACGTGGTGGTACATGTACTAGTAAACGCGCGTTTTGTTCAACATTGTGAAATGTCTCGTGATAGAGGATATTGGCACTCGGACTTCTTTGTCTACATGGTAGAATACAGTGTGTTAGGATGAATTCACGGAACTTGGATCGCTATTGCGCCAAATATTAGTGTGAAAACAATGTCATAGACGACAGCTAAGACTGAGTAACTTTCGATCATATGTGAAAAGATAAGACATTACAAGTTTTTTTTTCATACTGCGATTTCAGCCACCATCTTAGGTGGTCAAGCCTTTTCTAACAAGGAGAGATTCAAGTCGAGTCTCCTATGGCTAGAGCTTCCAGTCTGTTCTTTCTTTCCATCGCTAGCAAATTCATGTCCGAAAAAATATATTGATTTATCATGGCTCTGCTCTGTTGGTAATTATCTACTTTTCTCTTAATTGGAATTACTGCCATTGCATATTGGTGGCAAGTTAATTTAGGTGCAATTACCTCTCTTTTGTAGAGATTTGCAATTTTCCCCCTCAGAGAAAGTAGGCCTCTAGTTGTCTTCTAACATTAGATTAAAAAAAAAAAAAAAGAACATACACTCACATACACGAACAAAGTTTAAACGAACATTAAAAATGCATAAAGGAAAAGAGGTCATAAGCCTGAAAAAAAAAAATGTTATGTTGTGTATTTAGATCTTTGCACAAATCCAGAATCGGGCAATTTACTCCTTAGTAAGACATCCAACATTTGCCCCTTGTGGTAAATTTACCCCAAGTTGGAAACCTGTGGCTTATGGGATAAGAGAGCGGCTAAAGGATTGTTATCTGCCGTGTGTATTTCCATAAATACAACACAGATTGGCTTCGTTACAACACAGCTGACATTTACAAGGGAGAAAAAAGCAGGATGTTTATGACAAAGAGATATCCACATCTCTATACAGGATCAGGTGGATCAATGAGAAAGAAGAGAATTATAATGGCTAATGTCGTCAAACCGTCTGTTAGAATGTATTATAGGGAAATGTCGCAAAGATTAGCTTTCTCCTCACAAAAATACCCTAATACTAACTGCAAAAATGCGCACATCGGGAAATATTTCAATGTCTACTTTGGGCGCTTAATCTGTCATCATCCGCCCAACACATCACGCCACATTTGTGAATTTCCGTTTTATTGAGACTTCCCAGAGAGGAAACTGTCAGTGTTTCTGAGAGACAATTCTCTACCAGCGACAGTAACAATAGCAACAACAACAACAAAAGCAACGACAACAACATCACTGAACGAAAAGGAGTGCCAGAAACAGATGAGGAAAAGTACTATGATTAACAAATGTGGGCATGAACTGTAGGATATAAGCCGAGTAGTGTGTAGGTAAGGAGAGAGGAGACTGTTAAAAGCTGCCAATATGCCCTGGGCTTAAATATGAAGCTACAAAGATCTTCTAAAACATGTATGTGTCTGGTATTCAACAAAATGCAGTCTGTAGCCAATGGCATGGAAAATACTTGGGGAAAGGGGGGCGGGGGGGGGGGAGTAATGATGCAATTAAGCTATTAAGATGTGATCGAGGAGTTTCCGAGAGGGATGTCCCGATAAAGGAACAAACACACCATTGTATATCTCTGACAAAATCTTTGCATTTACAGAGTTCATGTTAATTTGCAATCCCGCATCTTGTCCCTAAGGAGAAATCGGAAGCTTGGCGGGGAGGGGAAAAGGGGGGGGGGGGGTGTGAGATGCACAAGGCGGAGGGGGAAAGAGTGCAACCCCAGGGGTATCAACAGGTGCAATCACACTTGTCGAACCCCCTGCCTTGTCCTGACCGGCCAGATAACGGTCACCTGCATACACCGTACAACCTGTCCTCTCTGACCGGTACGCCGCTGTGTTGTCCACGCGTTTATATGTGAGGCATCTCCGGCGACATGACCCTTGGCTTGAGTGACCTCCAGCAGGGGGAGATAAATCAACACGGACTATCTACTACTTGTCAAGGAGATTTCATCCAAGCCTGTGAATTACTGCCTCTCACCGTCCTGGTTCCCCCCGTAATGGCCCTAGAAGGACACAGTCCATTTTTCTCTCTACTAACTACTCGGGAACCCTCACTGTCTTTCTGTAGTGAAATATTATTGGTGGGTGAGGACAGTTCTTTCTGTCCGCTAAGTCCTGCCGTAAACTTGAGAGCCCGTTGAAATTTGCCTGTTTTGACATGATACAATATTGAAAACCGCGACGGTGATATGAGATTACTGCATAGTGTTAGCCATTTGACTGGAAAATGTTCTTTCTTTACACTGTCCTTACAGTAAAGTTGAAAACTGAGAGAAATTAATGTATGATTAGTATTTGAAATAAAACAGAAAATCATGGCACTGAAGTTGGACCACTTTTCGATTGATTGTCAGGATTAAAAACTGCCAGTACCATGACAAAATAATATATGATGCAAAAGTGTAAGATCTGGTTATTCCAGAGGCGTAATAAAATATCTATAGCAAAGTGAATGTCCGGCTTGCACTTTTTTAACAAAGATCGCTGATCTGAACAAAGAACTGACGGAGCAGAAAAACAAAAACTGGAGAGAGACGACACAGTATCCGAATTCTGTATAACTCAGTTTTGTTTCAAATATCTTTGGTGCGAAAGAGTTAATTCACCCTGCAAACATTAAAGGACTATGAGAATGTTTTAAGAGATATCCACAAGTACATGTATAAACTACATGTATAGAGAAGTCTGGCGCTCCATCTGGGTCCCGATCTGGGTCGGTGTGAGCAAGTGCGTGCACTTCTTTCCTGCTTTACCCACACCAGCTTCCATACATACTGGAACATGCACTGGTCTTAGATTGTGGGAGGGAACGGGGAGAGGGCCGGGAAGATTGGGGAGGGGGGGGGTGTCACAAAAATGTACAGTTCTTTGCACTTCTCACTGACAGACAGCTTCAATAGAAATATGTACATCTAGTCCATCGTTCTTTTTCTCTTTTGTTCTTTGACTTTCTATGTATTGACACTCATGTTGTTTCAGAGATTAAGTATCTCTATCAGTGAGGCATGATGGCTTTGAGGGAGTGGGGGTGGAGTGGAGGAGGAGAAAATACGTAGGAGAAACCAACGAAAGCTACGTATTGTCTGTTTCTTGTATCCAGAACTGATGTACTCAGACAGACAATGACATTTGCAGACAATGGGGATTATTCCCATTCTTTGTTCTACTCTCGGCAATAGCAGCTTAAAACCAAACAATGATAGTAGGATAACGAGAACAACAGTGACAGCTTGGTGGAGTTGATGTTCTATTCACCAAGTAAGTCTGCTCGCTCTCAGACAATCTACATAAGCTTACCATGTGGCTGGAGAGGGATACAGATACCATGGGCTGTTTTTCACGTGTTGTTTGTTTGCTTTTAAGCTGACAAACATTTAAACATGAGTATTCTAGGGATGCACAAATAGGCAAATCGATAAATATAGTCCCGATTAATTCCTAGTGAAATGCCCAGAGCATAAAATAGTAAGAGTATATATTGTAGAGACCTAAATACGCTGTATTTACCAGTCTCTACATACAGCACTCGAGAATAAAGAAAGAAACAAAGAAATAAACAACAAACAAACAAAAGAAATAAAGAAAGGAAAGAGGAAAGGAAGAAAGAAACAACTCACAATAATATTCAAACATCTCGCTGCAAATAAAAATGTAGTTTCGCGTATTCAATTTACTTTAACTTCCAGTTTTTCTGCTTATTCAAGAAAGATTTTTATTCTGTCCCGGTGGTTGGTACAGACCATGTAGGCTGATGTCAACAGAATATGGAATGTTTACCTCGACGGTTTCCTTTCTCCGTATATCTATTCCAGTCACGAAGTCTAAACACAGACTTACTATAAGCAGCCTTTCCATTAGAAAACAATGGAGTGGATGAAAAGGTGGTAACGAATACAAGCAAGCTCATGGACTCTTCAGTGAAATTGTTACGAAAAGTAGAGCTGGTAATTACTGAAATAAGATTATTATAGTTGTTTTGAATCACTGAAACCAGTTTGCCTATAATGTGAATAATAATATAGTATACTAGCCTTGCTCTCTTTTCAAGTAAAATATTTATTGTCTGTTTTCTTTGCTAATGTAAATAGAACCGTATATTATTATTATTATTATTATCATTTTAAGAGGTACGGGCAAATTACATGTATGTTTAATTTGTTGTGTGTTTCAGTATGAGAACAGATTTTGCTTATTTGTTATCATAGTATATTAAGGCTCTATATTTTATACATGTGTGTGTGTGTGTGGGTGTGTGTGTGTGTATGTGTGTGTGTGTGTGTGTGTATGTGTGTGTGTGTGTGTGTGTCCTATTTTGGTGTATTATTTTGTCACCTAGCAAAAACTATAACAGTGTTCAACCGTTGCTATTGACGTTGTAATCATACACCAGCTGCTGGAGTCTTCCATCATGAATACTCATGGCATCGGTCCACAATAACCCCCAGTCGTTGTAGTGCATGTGTACGAATGTACTGGAAGCCCGATGTGGAGAGGTCGATGAAAGACCAAGCGCCCAGACATATCTCAACCTAAAGCCTTGGCCACTGTCCAAGAACTTTCACATCAAACTGACCCGCTGGACACTGGGCAGGCTAGCAGACCAACCAGGATTAGTCGGGTACTATGTTGTCCATTATTTCACCGGACACCCGGACTTGTGGAAGACTGGGACTGACTACTAAATATTTCACAAGCGGCGGTATGGAGAGCAAGAAATCTACCGTGGACACTATGGACATCGGCATTTAGTTCTCTATTACAATGTGTATCACTATTCTGTTCAAGGAATCGAAACACGGATCAACAGTAGCAGTTTTCTTTCTTTAAGAATAATAATAATAATATCAAAACCGAAGTATATCAATAGTACGCAGTGTGGTGGAGTTGTCATAATACTTACATCATGTCGTAATGTAAGGAAAATGACCTCCTATGCGAAATGTAGTTCTACCCCCCCCCCCCCCCTCATGGACACCATTCAGCCTAACACTGAAAATATACTACGGAATTCGATAGGACGCCCGTGTAGCCAACTGGCCATGCAAACTGGTCGAAATCAAGCACATTCCATTCTGATAACTTATGTTCCAATATTTATCCTGACAACCGGTTATATCATGTGCAGGCCCGGGTGCCACCGATAACAGAACTGGATAAATTATGGACTGAAAAACTGAGAGGATAAACACTCTGTGTCTGCAACTGGAAAGCCAGCATTATTACATTTTATTTTGCTATTACGGTAGATAGTGTTTCATGAAAGAGAAGACAAAGTTTAGTATGGAAATAAAAGCGGAGAAAGAGAAAAGAACAAAACAGAAAAGAAAAGAAAAATCCTGAAAACGGCTGTCAGGGGGAAATGACGATTCTATAAAGGATTTCAGAAGAAGAAGAAAAAAAAGCACTATGCTTGTGTACATGCTGAGATTCCCTGTAACTAGTTCATAGCCTTTGTATAACATACCGTTGGTTTTGAAAACTGGATAATATAAAGTTTTTATCGCCTAAGGAAAGAAAGCAACATAGGTATTCTCTACAAGAGGAAAGGATGGTCGACGGTGTGGAAAAGAGGCAAGGAGAGGCATGAAGCCAGATCTTTCTCACAGAACCCAGTTAACAGAATGGTTACACACAAATGGACTGCACTCACAGGGGAACGGGGAGGGGGTAAGTTGGTACCATTCGGGTTCGATTTTCTACAGTCTTACATCCCAGCTGTTTCAACTCCAGCCAAGTTGCCAGGTTTGTTTGGATATCTGGTAGCAGATTGTGGCTCTTGGATCGTTGCAGGTGGCGGGCACGGCGCGGGACTCCGAGACCTGATACCAGCGCTTCTCACACTAGGTACGGCAGGGGACACATAAGACAGTAATTACTGGTGGTCTCTGTCACTCACTGTGCTGCACACTGTTCAAGCAAAGGGATACGTAACACACGGTGTTTGCCACGTAACTGCACAGTACGGCTGCTTCAAACAACAACTACGTGTTTGTAGCGCATCGTCTCCCAATCTCCATTTCGCTCTTCCTTGTGTAGATCTATATCTAGCTAATACATGTAGCGTTACTATATATTATGATCATCTCTTGCCAACTCCTGCCGTGGCAAACTCACTTACTGTGATTTCACAAAACAACATTATAGTGGCTTGCTTGTAATTAAAACAAATACAAACAATAACTTCAAGTAAAAATGCGAGAAACACAAAGATGCAACGAACAATAATAAAAGTAATAATATCTGACCGAATTAGTATCGGAAGATTTGCTTTCAATCAATATTCTGGCATTGAGCCACAGCACAAATATCTGACAGATATGATTATTGATTTTTGTGCCAAGTTTATGGGATTTCTTCATGCCTGATTTTATCTGTCTGAGCAAACTGTACTAGATACCCCTTTTCAATCTTCTCATTTCAGACTGGGTCTCAGATAGTATTATGGGGCTTAAAAAAAAAAGAAAGAAAGAGCATCAGCTAGAAGATATGAGATTATATTTAAATATTTCAAAACACTGAATCCCGTGGCAAGATGACACGAAACAAATTCAACGTGTTTTATCACCGACCTTCGACGAAGCGAAATGACTCAAAGACTTGTTTTGCACGAGAAACAGCTGGGCGGCAAAGCAGTGAAGCCAGTAGTTATCAGCACCGAGACGTTTCGGTTTACAAGAGTAGAATTATCCTTTTGAGTCCTTTTAATAACCAACTCCACACATCAACACCCAAATGCAATATTATCATGAAGTCCTGAAGTTAAAAATGATGTCATTCAGTCAATCACAGCAGTGATTAGCAAGACGATATGTCTGTGCATTCTCTCATTGCGTCTGAGATTGACAGTCCAATGGTATCATTTTGGGCCAATATCCTCTCTTTTACTACCTTATTCTTGCACTAGCTGATGTTTAAACACACGTACACCCACACGTACGTACACACAAACAGACAGTCATGTACACGAATGATCATAAAATAACACGATGTCAGGTAAAAGAATGTATAGATTCTTCTACTGTGTTTTAAATATTCACATAAAGTGTTGTTACGCGTATCAAAAGTCGAAGAACTCGTGTTAAATAGGGCAAAATATTTGATTAAAGAAATATTATTTTATGTTCTGACGCATGTGATGGTTGTATATGGATACGAGAGAGCACAGCCTGTGAAGGACATAGGGGAGGAGGAGGGGGAAGGGGGGGGGGGAGGACGATAGGTTTCCTTTCTGAAGCGACCTTGTCGTCTACCATACTAAACCTGACCGGAAAACCAAGGTCGAGTGGCTATAGAAATCGGACGAGCTCATGCAAGTTGATATAAGTGTTGAGAGGTGAGTGGTGGTGGAGGTGATGTGGATTTTGATGATGGGGGGGGGGGGGAACATTGTTAAAAGGTATTTCCCCAATATTGAGAAAAATACTTCAATAATGCAAGATGTTACCACAATGCTAGACGAAAGGTAAAGATAATGTTCTTAAAAATTAAGATAACTCAAGATTGGATGATGACTTTTCCATAGCTACACGGAGACCCAGCTGAAATTAGCGTTAAGAAAATAATAGCGCCCTGCAGTTCACATTCAGTCTTCATAGCGAACGTCATCCTGCCGACGAAAATCTACTTGTAACTGAAAAGCCGCCATTTCTGGGAGTATTTCTATTAAAATGCATAAGCAGCACAGAACAAGCTCATCTCTGTGTCAACTCTTAGTGTCGTTATACTGAAGTGGAAAAATAAAGACGGTTTCACTCTAAGCTTTTCAGACCAACTGAAGAGCATCCGGCAGATACAAGGAGAAAAACATACATTTATACATGAACATGCCTCTATGAGTCTGGCCATGAAGCTAGGGAAATCATCCTTCAACCCAAAAATCTGAGGGGAATTCAGAAAAGTGTCAGTTGCTGTGAAGGAATTTCAATTTAAACCAACGCCGCCGTTAATATAACAGACACAAGGAAAACTGCTGTAGCTCGCTAAAAGATCCTCTCTCCTGGTGCTCTTGGTGAGCATTTTAACCTCACTTGACCCCTTCAAAGTTGCTAATGTCAGGGAGCAAAAGATACAGAGACAACAGCTGCTCCAGATGAAGTGAGTATCTTGCCTCACTTGACTTCGTTAAACTTGTTCACCATGAACTTAAAACGTTCTTGCTAGTGTGAGGTTAATTTCTTGAAGAGTCTAGTCGTTTTTTTTTTTTTTTTAAGGATGTTTCAAAACGTTTCCGTAAGGGTAAAAAAGAGTGTTTTGAAACGTTTCATTCTGGGTAAAAATGTGTTACTTGTTTCTGTCAGCACGTCGTGAAAAGTGTTCATCACTCCATAATGTATATATATATATACTTGAGAGCGTATAAAGACCTTTAAAGGAGGTGGGTGCAAAATTGCACTCTCTTCGTTCCATGTAACAGATACTGGCAAAGTGTATATACTTGGCGGTACAAGCAACCATACAAAGCGGCATCTTTCGTGTCAAAGAGAACAGCGCCGACAACAAACACCATCGTAAAAGTGATGAAGAACGGATAAAAAATTCCTTGGCCTTTTTTTCGGTCCAGTACTCGGAGCTCATCTCAGAAACCAACGATTGTAACAGGGTCTATTAGGAAAAGAATACGTTCATCTTCTATGTTATTAAAATTTCAAATAATCCAACACATTCTATTTAACCACAATATGTCCCCAACGACCAAATATCTCTCATGGAAACAAAAAATGCCATTCGTACTCCAACTACATCACGAGCATTGTTTCTCCTCCGTCAAAAACAAAAAAGACCAAAAGGCCTAGTCGAATCGGTCTTCTTCTTATCCGTTCACCTTGGCCATGCTATCCAGACTAAGGCCAAATGTTGTTCTGTCCACAGCTTGTAGTGCAGAGAGATAGAATTAAAAGAATACCCTAGTGCTGTGTACTAGAGTCGAATAAGTTTCTTGTAATACGTTTATTTGTGACGCTGCAGCCAACAAAATTGCACACAAATATTTCATAAACTGGCTCTTGCAATAAGTAAATGAAAGCAAGACGTGCGGTAAGCTATTATGATACTTCAAAACTATACAAATAACTGCCTGATGTCCTCCACCCATCTAGTTCTAAAAACCTTCTTTAAGCAGCATTAACCACAGGTGTGTCCTTCTGTTGTGCAGTGATACCGTTTGTATAGCGATCTCCATGCACACATTGATATCATACAATCAAATGATCGTAATAGGCTATAAAAATCACGAAGGCGGTGGGTAGGCTATGGTGATTTCTAACCACGCACTACATAATATGGAAGATGATTTTTCACTGGTGTCCCTGTGCTCTCCCTTCGCAAAAAGCTTCAAACAAATATTATATCGTGGTACCCCTCACAGCGATGCCAGAAGAGATCATCATTCAATTACCTTGTCAGACACGCCTGGACATGCAGCACGTAAGAATGAAAAAACGTGACAGATCATGTCGTTAGCGGATACAGACTATGGCAGCTCGGAGCCTGGTTTCAGAGAACTAGCTGCTTGATATGATCTTCGTGTGGCTTACACAACAAGACAGATAAAAGTGGATAAGAGGATTAAAATGTAGATAAATAATCTGACATTTGTTCTTTTTGTTAGTTTTTGTTTTGTTTTTCTTTTTGTTTGTTTGTTTGTTTGTTTGTTTGTTTGTTTGGTTGGTTGGTTGGTTGGTTGGTTGGTTGGTTGGTTGGTTGG
>JBCAUA010560518.1:0-16501 GCA_038406235.1 Peronia verruculata | reverse complement strand
TTTTTTTTTTCCCTTTTTGTCCCCCCCCCCCCCACCTTTCCCTGTTTTCTGTACCTGTCTTTTCTCTTCTTCTTTTTTTCTTTGTGTGGGTGTGGTGGGGGTTACGAAAATCACCCCATCCCCCCCCTTAACAAAAATTTTATTGGGCTATCATCATTTAAAACCTCGGCCTTCTTCTGTCTTAACCATGGAAAGAAATAGTAAGTCACTACATAGTTCAACCAAACCATAATAGTGGGATCTGTATGAACAATCAGAGCAGTCCCCGAAACACTGCATTCCAGGCTGGCAAGATTGTGTGTGGTCTACTCTAAGCCAGGGTTTTTGTTTCCGTGGGTTAATCTTATTATAAAATCATTACAGTGCTGACTGAAAAACACCCTAAAAAACAAATACTTTCTCGGTGAAACGCTCAGCATCATTTTTCTAAACTTTTAGTCTTTTGAAGTCGTAAAATATGTCACGTTGGGTTGAAAAGGGTTAAAGCTTCCATTCTCCACTGACCCCTTTATTTCTCCCTTCTCGGCCCTCTCTCTCTGTCTCTCAGTCCCCTCTCTCTCTCTCTCTCTCTCTCTCTCTCTGTCACCTTTCCTGTCGTTTCCCGTTTCTCCTTTTTCCCGCCTCTTCTCTCTCTCTCTCTCTCTCTCTCTCTCTCCACACCTATCACTCCTATTTCACTCCCCGATATGCAGGCATTCGCATGGAAAAAAAAGACCAATGCAATTCCAATGGCTGCAACATGACACATTCCTCTATTTTCCCGTGCGTCTAACGTATACAAAATATATTTACTTTTGGCGGTGTTGTGTCTCTGAATAAACAACTATGGTGATTACTTGCCCGAAGAAGAAAAAAATCCTCGAGAAGACATTTTATACACTGGTTATGCAACAACAAAAAAATTGCCAAATTGACGCCTTACGCTTTCTTGTAAAGACGCCGCGCTAGGGGTTTCACAGAGGTCGGTATGATCCTTCGGCTTTTCTCATTAATTTGAAGGATGAGTTTTCGAGCTGTCAGGGAGCTGCCTTTTGAAATGTGAGTCTTTACGTAAACAGAGAGAGAGAGAGAGAAAAAAAAAATGGGTTCGTGGAAAGCATGATTAGCAGATCTGCCTGTTGGGAGACGAGTGACCATTTCTGCAGCAGCGATTACAACTGGAGGAAGGTGAAAAGCGAAAGCGGGTGGGGGAGAAGGGGTAGATAAGGAGTCAGTGCGTGAGAAAAATTTGGTAGGCTTATAGATTTCATAAAATATCGGGTCATAGCAGTAAGAATGTATGGCATACCTTCCCTTCCTAATGATAATGTTGTTTCAATAATTACAATTTTGTGTAAATAATTTACGATCCAATCTATATCATTCTGTTCATTGTGTAATATGTTCCATGTGGGAAGCAAAGAAACCAAAATGCCCTTCATCATTGTAACAATTCACGATGTTAAACAAGCGAATTGTTCACTTCCACTGATCTGAGTGAGATTTCAGAGCAAGTCCATTTTGACGACCACGACGGCAAAACTCTCGCGCGCCACAAGAATCAGAACGAATCTGGCTGAGGTGCCATTATGTGTAAGTCCGCCATTCTACAAGGCATGTGATGCTGATGGTGGAACTGATTTCATGATGCTGGTTGCACAATGGGCCAAATGTTCTTAGTCATATTATCACTACCTAACTCGTAGTGTCACAGAACCTAAAAGCACTTCACTATAAAAAGCATGAGTTGTAATAACATTCAAAACACCGGTGCTTGTCCCATTCATGTACGATCTCATAACTAAATAAAAATTTTGTTCATCTTTGGCCGAGGTAGGAAAGGGTCAGTCTAGTGCAAAATGTGAGGCAGGACGTAAGCACATAGCTTGATAAAAAGCTTTTTCTTTAAAATGTTGTTCAGAGAAATCCACAATTTAGTATGGCGATTTGGCTTTTAAAACACCGTGACACAAACATGCAGGTGGTAAAGAGTAAGGTGACGTAGTAGGTTGTGTTATAACACTGTAGAAATATAATATTATGTGCAAATAGGTGGGGGCCATTAAAGTGTGGTGAAAACGGGCGTTTTGTCAAATTTCTCAGTATGGCTTCTGGCTGTTCTTCAGTTAGACAGAACAGCGTGATGTTTGAAGAGGCTGGGACATCTGGCTTAAATCAATGCCCGATAGTTATCGCAAGTCCCTCTATTGTTCTAGTGCTGTTATTAATTGCTTTCACGGAGGCCTCGCGTGGCTGCATTTCTCCCTGGACTTAAAAAAAAAAGTAACATAATGATCCAATTATGCATTTTTGCATTTCGCAAAAGAAACTTTGTGCACGATGCCCATCAAGACGCAATAATGCAAGCGCGACCCCCAGGAGGAAAGATAATCAGCAGAGAATTGTCTGCAGCACTCGCTCAGCAGGGAGCAGCCAGGCATCGGAGTTACTCCCCTCTCGGAAATGACGCAATAATTGCAGGATGATCCCCCTTGCGCACGCATCGCGAAGGGTTGGCAAAATTATAATAAAATAAAAACAAAATAAAATAAAATTGAACAAAAAATGAAATACGGTATCGAGGGAAAAAAGGAAGAGGTGGGAGGGGGGGGCGGTTAAAGAAAGTGAAATAAAAGAAAAACAAAAAATAAACTAAAATAAGACAAAATAAATAAAATAAAATAATTTTATTTTTTTTTAATAATTAATTAAATAGAGTAATCAACTGTGAGCGAAACATGTAAGCTCTTGGGGATAGATTAGATTTTTGTTTTATTAGAACAAATGACCGCCACCAGGAGTAAATATCTTTAATCTTTTTTTTTTTTTTTTAGGCTGCACATTTTCTACAGGTAAGAGATTGTGTCTTCGGCATGGATTCAGTCATGAAGACATCCTTTCGGAATTCGACAGAGAAAAAAAAATAACGCAAAATGAATTTGTGCACGTAACTTTCAAAGAATGCTATAAATTCTTTAAAAATCATAGCTATGATTATCTTACAAGACAGAGATGACGTGTTATCTTCAATCTGGCTTCATGTCATCGAAGTTATACGTTTAGTTGTTGTTTCTATTCGTATGCTTGCTTTCGGTGTTTTTTAATAAACTGTTTGAACAAGCGATATGACTTTATAATAGCAAAACTTGGGCTATCATTGTTGCACAGCATGAACTTGATTTATAAGTCCTAAATGCTGGTTGATACAATTGCAAGAACTGTCATTATAGTAACAATAGTAGGCCAGTTAACAAATAACGATAATAATAATTATAATAATAATAACTTAGCAAACATGAGCGACAAAAGAGTAAAAACTGTTAGTATATCTAACAAATAATAACAATAACAACAGTGGAAAGGGGACAAAAATGGACGGCTATTGTCTTTCGCTGTGTACATGTACTTTGCGACATCCAGATGTGCGGATAAGAAGGCGAGGCGCCATTATTATTGTAATATGGCAGAATGGAGTCCTTGTATGACTTCTTCAGAGGACCGGATCTGAAAACCAAATGTTCGCACCCCCTGTTCCCATTGTTTCTCTACCTGCTTGTGCGTGCCCGTGGAGAAAGAGGGGGATGTTTTCAGTTTGCTTCATCAGGAGGCCAAACAGTGCGTTTTGGGTGCTGGGCTTGCTCGATGCCAAAAAGAATCCTCTGCCAGACAGGAAGAGACTCATCGATCTGCTCGATTGCTTTACACGCTTATTTACTCTGGAAATTATCAAAGATCTCCACCAGTTAGTAATTGAATCATAGTGCATACCTAATCCCCCCGCCCCCCACCCCCCACCCCCACTCTCATTACTACTTCTGGATGCTGACAACAAAATCCTAAAGAACAACCATTCTGAGTGCCAATACTATAACGACAACAATTCAGAGAAAGGATTTCAAACTCTTACATTTCTGACTCTTACAACATTTTGATTCTGCAACTAGACAGCACTTTGGATTTCAACTTAGAACTTTGGCCAGCTTTAAACGAACAACATAAGCTTGGAAGGAAAAGAAAGCCAGTAGAATTGCCAGTTAAAAAGATGACAGCAGGACTAGAGCGTTAGGCAGTAATTTTGGCGAAGAGTGAGTACCAAATTCACTGATGACACAGTGTGTGTTTGTGTGTGTGTGTATGTGTGTGTGTGTGCGTGCGTGCGTGCGTGCGTGTGTGTGTGTGTGTTAATCACTCACTCAAAGCAGTCAATCAAACAGAATAATAACGACAACGACGATGATTTTAATAGTAAAAATAAATGTTGGAGAAATCTAGCCACAAAAGCTTCAGACAGTTAATAAATGAATGCCATCGTCTTAGAAAAAATTAAGAATTCTACGGTACGATCATGGAAATTCGTTATGACAGTTTTGGTTTGCTTTCCTGTTTAAATGGCACAGAAATATATTTATACATGTATGTAATTTTTAAAGCTGAAAGAGTGATACACAACTCATAAACCTTGTCTTCTGTTTGCTCGACGTCCAGATGTCTGTTTCTTCAATGATCTTCGCTTTGATTCACCCACTTAAGTCAGATAATTAATGCATTAATTAAAACGGTAAGTGTTTTAATATCCCCCCGTAGCCATGACTTCAATTAACCTGAGAAAAGTGGAATCTTAAATGTTTTTTTTTTTTTAGCTGTCATGGGGTACCTGGATCCTCTCAAATTGAGATTTACACGGTGAGAACAGAAGATGTAGGAAAGAAAGGTGTGCATACAATAAAAACCATAACTTTGTGTGGCCGAAGCTGAAACTTGACAAGCCCTGGTTTATGTATTTCACGCAGTTAACGCGGGGAGTCACCATCCGGTAAATGATTATCGAGCCTGCTTTGTATATGTGTGTTTTCTTCTCTGTTTACGTGAATTTTTGTGTTTCTTTCTTTCAAGTTAAAATAATCTTCGCAGAGCAAGTGAGCTGGTGCATTTATGGGGAAATGAAAGAGCTATTAGCGGCCCAATGCGCTCATGTGAGCGATGTAAATTGGTGTGCACCTGATTACCTTCGTCGACGCGCTTTGCCGAGTGACTTGACAGCCGTTCAATGATGCAACACTGGCTTCCGTACGCTAAGGACCCACAGAAAAGTCACCGGGGAGAAAGAAGTGGGGTGGATCACGATCCATTTATATCGACAGGTCTTTTGACTTGCGGCGAAAGCTCGACCAAATGGCTTCATTCAATTCCAGGTCGGATATTCAAATCCGCAGTCAATGTGTGTCAGGTTTGTCAAGTTTTCAAGGTTTTTGGTCGTTCGTGCGTAACCAGCTGCGGCACAATGAAAGCCGGCTTGCTTGAAAAGTCCGCATATGGAAACAAGTCCGCTTTTAGACGCCAACACATATCTGTGCTTTACATACCGGCTGCAAATCATACATACACTAATACCAGATTATCATAAACAGCCATGTTTTAACATTAATATAATTATGGTATCGATGAACTCACTGACGCAGAAATGAAAATGAAAAACCTATTGAGTTCGATCACCAGTAGCATGAGTATTTTCAGTAATCATTTTACATAATGGTAAAACTAAATGGCCTTGCATAAACTGAACAAACAGACAAGCTTGCACAATCAGCATGAAAACAGTGTAAAGCACTCTATGCACAAAATAATCCCAGTCACATTTCGCTCCTGCCAAATACAGTCATGCCACCTCGAACATATCGCCACGTGAAAATATGATTGGCAGTGGAAAGAGGAAAACAACGACCGGTCGATCGATGGAAAGTGACAGGGGCTGTTATTTTGTAGTAGACGATCTTGACAGTGAATTATTGCTGAGGATTTTCCGCATGATGGACAATGATGCAGTGCAATTGTATCCGTGTGCTAGAAATAATACTTTCGATCATCTTCTATCTACAGTATAGGCTACGACATTCCCTACATTTTTTTGCACATTTTGTTTGTTTCACTGCCCATTGATTATTATTGTTTGTCAGTCAAAGACATGTTAACCTTCAACTGTAACAATGAAGCAACTCTTGAGACCAGACCCACACAAGTTCATCGGCTATCCCGTACGAGTAATACTGTGGTTATGTATGCATAGTCGACAATCGCAAACAATAAAATTCAGCCTTAGTTCATCTGTGTGTCCTTGTGTGGGATCCTAGGCCAAAATCTGATGCATACAGGCGGCCCCATGATGGACAATCAGTGAAGCGCTCTGCAGAATTGGTTTTGTTGGCCTTCACTGCTGTAGTTTCATAAGGTTTGGATAACAAAAATGAAAATACCCGAAGCAATAAACGACTGCAAATCATTATGTAGAAAATGTTTAAATAACATAATGTATTCAGAGTGTTTGTATCTGATACCACACTACTTCATTATGTCTTCAATAGAAAACCACTTGCATAAATATAGCAAATAAAAGATGTATTTTATTCTTGTCTGTGTTAGTTTTATGGCTTATTTTGTTCTTATCTGTGTTAGTTCTACCATTTTTCTTAAACAATAAAAGTCAAGGAATATAATTGTAAACTCTCCTTTATAACAAAGTATGTAGCTTCGGATACAAATAGCTTGTATCTACTAAAAATCTTCCTCCGCGCCTCTTTGATCGCCCTCTGTCCCCTGAGCCTGATACTTTCATATCAAAGGCTATCCTGCTCTGACAGCATGTACACAACACAAGCTTTGTGTGCATAACAACAACAACGACAAAAACCCAAAGCACATCGTGGGGTTTTCTTATCCTAGTAGCCTTAAATTCTTTCAGGAGCTGATTTCTATCCAGCAGTGATTATTTAAAGAAGTCTTTCTAATAATCTCATTGACTGGCATGTGCCACCCGGCTATCATTGACATAAAAGTCAAGAGATTAGTCCTGTCCTTCCTCGCTCCTCTTCCCCCTCGTCCAAAGAATAATTGAGAATAAGGAATGTTCGGAACCACGGGAGCTATGAAATCTATTCGGGCGGTTGCAAACTGTGACATGGCGAGCCCTGGTACCGCAATATAGCACCTGGAAGGACGAGTTTGGTCTCATGAGTTAGCAGTTTGCGTTAGGATCAGCTGTAAGTCGAGTGTCAGACGTCAGCGCTTACATTAAATAAGGCTAGAATTTTAGAGTACGTGCCGCTCTCGCTGAAATAACTTTAGAGGTAAAGGCCACCACGTTCCTGTCATATCAATAAAATTGGCACACGTGTATTTCAATGTCAGCGTTCTATTTAAACTTAAATTGATCCACTCGGCCACGTCTGGAATGTTAATAAGACCCACAGTGAAGCTAGAACCAAAAGTGCTCACCAGAGAATGTCTTTGTAAGGCGTAAAACAGACAGAGTTTCCGTGTTTTGTTTTTTGTTATAACCGTGTGATTCACGCACCATCGTAAATCCGTTTCTTCGTGTGACTGAGACAACACTCAGTATTATTGTACCCTGTCTTGAGGTCAAAGTCATGCAATATTGTCTTTCCCCATTTCAATTCGATAACATCCTTAATTTCATAGAAACGATATCAATGAATAATTTTACAAACACGATCTGTTGTTTGATCATCGCTAAAAGTAAACCAAAGGCAAAAACAACGTCATAGAAAGTAACAGTAGGTATCAGCCAAATTACGCTTATACCCGTTAGCTAATTCGTGGCGTGAATCTTTCTAAACATATAACTGAATATCCCCGTCAGTTGATCTGACTTCAAAAATCCAAGATATGGTAAATCTCGTGGTCACGCCCATTCAACTTTGACTTAAAGTTCATTAAACATCGTCAAAGTCGGTCACGAAAGACTGCAGGAATAGGAGAGGACAGTCAATTTATGGTAATTGCCACTGTGACAACAATACTGAGGACCAACTGCTTCAGTCGTCCGCACAGACGAACACAGCCTTGGGTAATAATAGTATGTAAACAGAGAGTGCTTCAAACACTTTTCCATCACAATGACTTTTCTTTTGTCTGCTCTGCTGACTATTTCACTGATATCGTCTCTTATTCTTGTTTTACCAGAATGATAGCAGACCCATTTTCCCATTTTCTTCTGATAACTGCGGAGATATTGTAAAAAGGCATGTTCTCTCAGCACCCTCTTCTGTTCAAATCACTTTCATCAAGCAAGATTAATCCCCGAGTTAGTTTGATAAATGGATGATAAATAAATGGAAACGTTCGTGTCTACTCGTCAGATTATCAGATGGCAGTCAGATGACGCTTCGGAAATCCTGGTTGTCACCTTTCTCCAAGTCAAAGCAGTAATTCAACTCTAGAGAGGTTGTCGGCAGTGAAAAACGTCTATAAGAAAAGCCGTCTCGCATGTTTGTTCAAAGGCGCTTTGCTTACTGTGTCCGTGGAGAGCAGCAGTGCGCATTCTCCTATATCTGTGCAAACTTATCCAAGATCCAATGTCACCTTATATATTTGGTCGAGGTGAAAAACTGAATGAGATGTCACTTTGGGGTTGAATGCCTCATTCATGATGAGAGATCCATTTCACGGATAAAGTTAGCGCCTTTAACTGAAAATAGTTGAAGGATACTTTACAATATTCCTGACGAAAAAGCTTCGTTAAATAGACGTCAGAATATGGAATCTCGAGGGCGCTAGTTCTATGTGCGCCATTTAATCATAATCACAAAAAAGATTGAACATAAATATAAAGGCTCGCTGATCGTTCGTAAATGTATCAGATTATGAGATATCAATAAATATAATAATAAAAGAACGATGATGGAAATATGACAAGATGAAATTTGCTTTTACCTGAGCTAAGAATATATTTCTTCTTTTAAATGGAATATGAAGAACTACTTCTATTCACAGAAGTCCAATTTCGAATAACCAGCTCAAGGCAGTGGTGAGATTTCTTTTCATTTGTACAGCATCAAATACATCTACAATAATAGCTGACAAGGCAACATCAAAAAGGAAAGGGGGGGGGGGGGAAGAGGTCAAATAATGCGGAAAATTAAACGCAACAGGGCATGAAAGTAGGCTAATATATCTAAATACTAAATTACTTCTCTGACATAATGTATCAATCAAGAGCAAAAACAAAGTTTTCACGAGTTTGGTCTGTTTCAAAGGAGACTTTGCTTTAGAAACAGGAGAAGTATTTTAGACATAACGATATTATGGAGACCATAGTTTTTTTATAGTGAGGGACGCAATAAACCAGATTCTGCTCTACTATAGAATATAGAATTCTTCGAGACGAATGAAGACGTATCATAAAACACAATAACTGACGCACCATCGAAGAAGAAAGCTGGTAAATAATGCAATGTACACTTCAGGAATCTGTGCAAAATCTCATGGTTTCTTTCACCAAATTATAGGAAATGGATAACAAAAATGGACATGGAGCAAACATTTCCAATATTTTACAGCTGTGCGGTTATTCGACAGATGCAGATAACACCATTACAGTAGAAAAACTATGGATGTCATAAACATAGCAGTGTCACAAAAATAAAAAAGAAAGGATTTTACCCCCATCCTCCACTAGTCCAGGCCATGCCTTCCCCATTCCACCACTACATCCCACCACTCCCTCCCTTCTAGAAACTCTTTTCATTATTATTACTATTATTATTTAAAAGAAATCCTTGTGTCAGGCTTGCAGATGAGCTTTTAATTTTCTTAAGTGAAAATGCAGCTTTAATATGCACTAACAGCTGACGCACATCATTACTGGCCGCCGGCTACATACATAGATTTTCCATAAACAAAATAGACGATGAGAAGCCAAAGCAAGGTGGATTTATGAAAAATGAAATCTTTGACATGCTCCAGTTACCAGTTATCAGCTTATGGGATCTAAATACATGTTGGTCAAGGAAGACAGAAAAAACCATGTGATACTGATCACATTTGGACTATTCCATAAAAAAAAAAAAAATAGCAAGAATATGAGAAAAACAATAAGAAGTCAGAAGACAACCATATTTACTTGGACGGTGAGTTATAGGTGACAATTTACTTTGGGGTTGTCATTTCAAATGACATAAAGAAAAATGAAATGGTTTTACTTAAAGAGGAAGCGTGTACTATTCATGGAATTACCTCAGATAATGGCGGTGTGAATTCAGCCCGGCCTATAACGATATCATAAAATTATACGGCGGAGGGTCTGCACAGAGCGAGGGGGTCGAAGGATTTGGAAGGAAAGGGGTGGATGGAGGGTGGGGGGGGGGGCAGGGAGAGGTGACGGTCCGGGACATAGGGGGAAGAACTGACAGTCGCGCTGAAGGATGATGATGAAGGGCAGGCCCGGATGATGTATATTCCAGGAAGATCTGAGCCAAATCTCCGGAGAATCAGAATCATTTGGCTCGTGACAAAATTGATTAAAACTGCTCTTCTACCTCGGTGGGGACGGGTGAAAGCAAGATGAATGGACAGGCGGGCAGAAGAATGGAAAAGGGAGGATGTGATGCATTGGGCTGTCTATCTCTATCCCCAGAATGTTCAATGGAGATCTCTACATCTGACCTGATCCGGCCCTCGACAATGAGTCAAGCCCAGACATTTGCTGGCACACTCTTTGCCTCTCGCTCCTGTCCATTGTTTCTACCCTCTTCTCTTGGTGGGAAGGGATCTGAGGAGTGGGAAAAACCGATCTGTATTCTTTGATTTCCGATCGATACTCGCCGTCTATATCACTGAAATGTACAATATTTATTGAACACAAAGTCAAACCGAAAAATCTGTTTTCTTTCTTCAATGTAGCCCACTTCCAGGTATTTTTGTTCCGGGTTTTCTTTTGGGCATGTTTAAAGTCCCACATGTTCTTCAGTTCGATTTGTCTTTTATCTCCCAAGGTAAAGGGACAACGGAGAAATCGGTTTCCATTAAGACATGTATTTGCGTTGGCAGTAATGTATATAGAAACATTATGTGGGTGATGCACCAGTGAGCAATGGCAACGAAAAAACAGCTAACACCATTGTTCCAGGCATCATGCATGCACAATGACTACAGACCATCGTACTTTTCTGACTAAATTCCGAGTTTACGAAGAGATGGTGCCCTGTTGCTTCCCGCCATACCCCAAGTAAGGCGAACGATACGTTGGTTGTCCTAGGCTCTCTATTCCTTATGTATCAATGAAGTCAACAATAAATAGTGGTTGGCGAAGATTAGACATGACAGAGCGGGCCTCAAAGTAAACAGAGGTGTTTTCAAAAACAAAGCAGTTTTGTGCAAAGTAACGTTGATATTTTCTGGCATTAGAGAAATAATAAATCCTTAATGTGTCGTGTGAAACTGTCGTTGTGTTTTGTCATTGTTCCTTGTCGTTTTTGCTGATATTCAATAAATATTTTTTAAAAAGTAGACTTAAAAATCATCTGAGATTACCTTGGTGCTCATTTTCACATCACCTGGAAAGTCATTCAAATGCAAATTACAATGACCCAGCTCTAGAACAGGCAGGCCTTTTCACATCTTTAACGCTATTACAAAGGTTCATTATCTTCATAACTTCTTGTGGATTCAAGCATCCGGCTGTCCGACAAGACATGAGGCCAGCCAAGCGGAGCTGTGCGTACTCCCCATGGAAAGACATGCTCACATACAGACAAGCAAGCAAACATGCTCGAATATTCAATACATTATTCACACATAGGCTGCTACTCCAACAGTCCCAGAGATGATATTGGCCATCACACAGTCCGCGGGAATAGTGTCAACATTGCTGAAGGCTCAGATAATGGAGACATTTCGGCATGCATCTAACTTGCAGTAATGAGTTGATTTGGCTCACACAAGACCAGTTTACTCAAGCGGCCACCACCAAATGGTGCTTCATTTCCCGGCAGATGTACGCGCCCTTTGCTCAGACAGAGGGTCCAAAACGACGTGGGAACGCATAATATGACGTTACCCGCCTCAGAGCTGATTCTCTGAAACATGCCTTGTTTTTTACAAGGCAACCCTCTAAAAACTGAAGCAAACAGCACGGACAGTACTGGATTTCAACAACCACACAGCCACATAACTTTTCCTGGCGGAATACTGTTCATTGCTGAAAATGTGTAAGACAGGTACAGGTATAAAGGATTTTCTCACACAAAATACAAATGTACCGGTGTCGTTCATAATCGTACTGCTTTAACATGCATTTACATTCTAGAATTATAGTCTGGCGTTTATACGGTTAAAAGAGCTCATGAAAGAAAATTAGATAAAGTTTAAAGAATTCAATGAACCAAAGGCTGAAATTAAGGGCAAACTAGTGCGGGAACTGATTGACAGATGCACATCAAAGAAGATTTCAGGTTCAGGTAAGCTGTCTCTAAATTAAATGGCATGAGTTAACGAAAAGGATCATGATGAGTTTGCCCAGAGTAGATGATTGTGAATTCCAGCAAACAATGATTCACGGTGAAAAAAAAGTTTGTGCAAGTGCACAAAATAAATGGCATCACAATATATCAGGCATTTCTGATCTGAATTAAATAATCGGACAGGGAACCCTCAAATTCGTTCTTAAAGTGGAAGCAGATCTATGGCCCTTCAAATAAAACACTTACTGCTAGCATCCTTTTTTTCGGGGGGGGGGGGGGTGAGTTAATACTGGTTGATCTATTATTGATTTCAAAAAAAGTCTAAAGTTCATCCCACAACAACAAGCATCTTTTTTTTTTTTTTTTCATTTCACCTCAACCACATGGCAAAATCAGTTTATTAGAATTTATTAATACATCTTCAACAAAGGATGACCTGGGTAGTTGCGTTATGAAGTTATAATTAAATACACATAACGCCGCACATTTTTATATGCACACAGATTTCTGAGTCATAGATACATAAACTGTTGTGTTTGCCCATCTGATTTATATTTAGAATCCTGGACAGCAGGCCTTGTTTTGTATCACTCTCCGACTGGCATCCTATATCCGTTTTTATCAATAGAGCTCTAGAGAAATATGTCGGATGGTGAATTTTGTATCATATGAGAGGAAGACTTTGAAAATAAATTTCTCAAACGTAGCTTTCGTTGTTTCTCAACATTTTAAAATTAGTACATAATTAGGGAATACCTCTACTCACCCCTCCCCCCAAGTACAAAAATGCATAACAAATATCATTTTCTATGACATCATGCAATTCAAATTCTGACAGTTTTTCCATGTGCCAGGTCTTTTCCCCCTATATTAGAGATCTTTTATGACATGAGGATGTCCCAAGGCGTGTACCAGATGTTGTGATCCGGGCCAATTTGGATTTCCGCAAGTGGGTCTCAACCAGACTATTTCCTCAGGTTCCTAAGGAACCCTCATGAGGCTTAAAAAAAAAAAAAGGAACGAATAGCGATGGGACACACACACACACAAACACACACACACATATACACACACACACAAAGGGGGAGAGGAATGGACAGAGAAATGGATTTGCCGGCATGGTGATAGAGTGACAGACTAAAATGCACGGAAATAAGCATTCAGACAAATGTACAGACTGATAGACAGATGGACGGACCAAACAGACCAATAGACAGGCGGTCGGACAGACAGACGAGTAGTAGGCAGGGAGATGGGCATGCAGACAGGCAGGCAGGCAAACATACAAGCAGACTGATAAACGCAGACAGACAGACAAGACAGAAAGGCAAACAGACAGAAAGTCGGACGAGTCAGAAAGGCAGACAGACAGACAGACAGAAAGGCGGACGAGACAGACAGGCAGGCAGACAGACAGACAGACAGACAGACAGTCAGAACTATATGAAGGATGTGTCGAAAAAGCCAGCCATATGCAATATGCAGTGATCTGGGACATTACAACTGCATCAATTTCCGCAAGTGCACATCAGCCAGACTGTTTCTTTTGGTAAGTAAAAAAGTTCCGGTGGAACTAAACGGATAATGTGACAAAAAAATGTAAAAGAGAGAAATGTGCTTACAAATGGCGCTTGCCACCAAGCTAATACACAGACAGACTGGCAGACAGCACCATACGGAAAGCGGGTGGGTGGGTGGGTAGGTAGGTAGGTAGGTAGGCAGGCAGGTAGGTAGGTAATGGTATTAACGACAGATGGATAGACACACATACAGGCAATCAAATGGACACACGTAATGAATCAGATGGAAAAAAGTGGGGGGGGGGGGATTAAAAAAAAAAAACAGAGAGAGAGGGAGAAACGACTGGGACCCCATTGAATTTTTCTGTTTTAAAAATGTCTCAAGCATTGGCAATTCTCATGATAGGTGAGAATTTACCACCCATGCAGTCTTATCCTACAATATCAACCAAAACAAAAGAAGCCGATATGATAAGATGGTCCTTACTAATTAGCTCTTCGCTCCTGTTCCAGTGATTTACTTGCCAGCTCACGTCCACAATGGAAGGAAATGTAACCTTGGCCGCTGGTACCACTGACACCAGATGGTACGGACACGGAGGCCAAGCGAGGCAGATGCTGTGCACTGACTACCGCTTGAGGCAGGCTCATCCCAGCGTATAAAAATGACACAGCGATACTGATCAATTTGACTTAGTGTGACGGTGAGGGATTCTTCTTCATTTTCTTCCTCCTTTTTTTTTTCCTTTCACTTTATCTCCCTCTTGAATGTTCAACATCTTTTCATCGTTTTTTTTTTTTTTCTTTTATCCTTCTTTTTTTCCCCTTCTTCTTCCGTCTTTTCGTCTGTTTGTCTGCATGCCTGTTTGTCCATCCATCCATCTATCTATCCATCCATCCGTCCGTCCATCAATCCATCTATCCATCCATCGGTCCCGTAATGCATCCATCCATCCATCCGTCCGTCCGTCTATTTGGCCGTGCATCCGTTAGTCCGTCAATCCATCTATCCATCCATCCGTCCACTAATGCATCCTTTCATCCATCCATTCATCCGTACGTCCGTCCATCAAATTGGTCTAATGTAGTTTAAGATCTAATGCAAAAGACACTAGGGGTAAGTAGAATGAGTGTCCACACTTCCTCCCCTAAAGCCCCCACCCTCCATCCCCACCCCCACAAAAGAGAGAGAGAGAGAGGGTCCGCATCAATTGATTTCAGCGTGATATAAGTCGGTTCAAAGCTGTACACGTCTTTTTAACGACAATAAACCGCGGTACCTAGAGAGAGTGAACTCGCGAAATATACTGTTAATACAGAGCTTTATTTAACAGTTCCCTTGATCTAGAACGCCAAAAGATCTATTCACAGCCGTTTCTAACATTTACAGGTTATAACAGAAATAAATACAATTTACAAAATTTCCCAATGTATCACAGTTGCAAAGGGCTGAGCATAAACTGAATAAAAAGAGAAAATTGTTTTCCTATTTGGAAAGGGAAAGAAAATAAGGAACAGCTGAGGGGAAAAATATTCTCCCATCACATACACATTTAACACACACATTAGTATGCGCGCATCCACACACATATACGCACGCGCAGACACATAATATATAATGATACACACACATGTAGCAAATAAACATACTCTGATGGAGCCATAATTGTTACACATACCTCTTTTTGCACCCGTGCAACATAACATAATAATAATAATAAAATTTACAAAATCGTTTAGATCAACACATCCAGTGATTTAAATCTAGAGCTCACAGAAGAACAAAAATTCGTGAAATATTAAGAAGAAAAGATGATGGCTGACATTGCAAAAAATTTATATCAAAACTTAACATCTTTTGGTTATCAGGACTACATCTACATCAAAAAGTTTATTTCGTGCTCTCTTCAGAAATTCCGCCACGCTTCTTTCTCTGCCGTCTTTTGAGACAGACCTCACTTCTTTTTCTCTGTTTCATTACAAATCTCTTCTTCGTCTTCCCTCTCTTTAAGTTTACCCTTCTCTCTCTCTCTCTCTCTCTCTCTCTCTCTCTCTCCATTCTTTTTTTTTCCCCATATATCCATGTTTCATTTCCCATCTCTCTGCATCTTTACCTCATGACAATCGTCGCCCCTTCTCTTCACAAAGACTTGTGTAAGTGAGTGTTTTAGTGAAAGTGTGTAACCATATGAGTGCATGAGTGTAAGTTCGAGTGTGTGTATGTGTGTGCCCTCACCAGCAAAATATGACTGCGCCACTGTATTGACGAGACAAAATAGAAACTACATGTAGGCGTAATCGGCGCCATTATTTTTATATTGTTATTATTTTACAATTTAATTTAATTTTATTTTATTTATTTATTTGTTTATTTATTTATTTATTTATTTTTATTTATTTTGTTTTGTTATATTTTTTGAATTGAAAAAAAAAATGAAAAAAAAGAAAGAAAAAAAGAAAGAAAGAAAGAAAGAAAGAAAGAAAGAAAGAAAAAGAAAATGGCACAGATGCTTGATTTATCAAATCGTTCAGATTCTTTTCCCATCTCCCACCACCCCATATCTCCCCTTTCACTCCTCTCCTAACTCTGTGATAAGCGACATTGATGCCCAGCTACTCATCATTTCCTGCTCGGCATGTTAAGCTGTTGGAACACAATTTGAGTGTCTCTTCGCCATCTCAAAGAGATGGTTAATCTTGTTATCAAAGCAGCAAGTCTAACTGCAGGCTCTTAGCCTTTGATTCTCG
>JBCAUA010560407.1:0-16501 GCA_038406235.1 Peronia verruculata | reverse complement strand
AACTTAGGTACGGGTAGGTGTAGACTGGCTTCATGAATACCGAACTAAATGTTATCTTACACCAAGTCGTCCCTATGAGTACCTTAGCTTACACCAACGCGTAACTCCCTTGAAGTTACGACAACTTCATGAATACGGCCCCAGAACTATTGACCAATTTACACATGATTAAGTCATGATTTCATTGCATAAGGATGCAGAGCAACAATGCTGTGCTGGGAATATTGTTGTATATTATGCAACTAAGTAGTGTAAATTTTATCTTCCCTGGTTTATTGGTCGACTGATTGTGAGTTAAAGCTAGTATTTCAAGAAACTGAATTTATGTTTCAGTTTTGTGTGTTGCTTTTTTCACATGTTTAGGTATCTCCAAAGCTTCTGATGATGACAGCAATGATGAGGATGACATTGGGACCTTTGTGAAATGCAAATCCAAAGGGAAGCGAAGGGTGAGTGCCATTTTTTTTGTTGTTGTTGTTGTTTATATAGAAAGGAATGAATAACATTTAACAGTTTATATGCGGCAGGTCATAACAGATAGTGGGACAGTGTCATATAGAAAGCTGGCTAATATTGAGTGTTATTTCACTTACAGCAAGTTAGTATGTAAATTCAATGTTTGCATGGAAGCATTTTGCTGTTTTCTTTTTCATTATGGTGATTAAGTATTTTTTAGTCTTGTTTTCTTGTTGTACATTGCTGCCAGCTTTGAGCCGAATGGCACTTACATGTTTGTGTTCTTGTACTGCGAATTTGTTTGTAGAAAATTAAAATCTATTTTTATGTATGTGATGAAACTTTGAAAGACTGTACATAAATGAAAATTTAAGATTCATCGTAGTTCCTTTTAATCAAGAAATTATTTATCGAGATCTAGCATCATGTATATTGACAATTAAGAACTATTTTATTCTGTTATCATTTTTTTGTTTCTGACAGCAGATCATTGATGATGATGAGGATGAAGAAGGAAATGAAGTAAAGGCCGATACTGAATCAGAGATGGAACAAGGAACAACAGCGGGAGATAATTATGATGAAACAGAAGCTAGTGATGGACATGATGAGAATGCAGGTAATACTGACAAGGGGATGCACTATAATGATCACTGAGTTATTGATCTGTAGAGCTAGGAAGAATTGTTATATGGGCAAATAAAAATTTAAGGAAAGTATTTTATCCCCCAAAGATGAGCAATAGTTTTGTTTCAAGCTTGCACATGCCTCAGGCCTGAGATTTAGCAAGCCAGGCTAAGCAAACAGCCAGGCTCTAACCTGGGAAGTTGAGGTTGCCAGAAAATGTTTCAGGTTGCCAGACCCTTTGATCGAAAATGCAGTTTCTATTTTAAATTGTCTTCATTACTATTGCCAATAAACAATAGTTTCAATAACAACACTGTTTCTGCTGATTATTTTTAGAGAACAACTTTATGCTCTGTTTTTATTGATATACCGCCCAGGTATATCATAACAATAATTGCATTCGCATCCCTCATAGTTCGCATTGTCACGACCTTCCATAACTCAAAAGTTACTTATAAAACTGAACGAAACTTTTAATGAAACGAAATAAGTTGCTTAGTGAGGGTTGCCTCCTTCGGTTGTGCAGGAGTCGAGGTGGTGACCCGACACTCCCGTCGTCCTTTTGAGATAGATAAGAGCTCCAGACATGCTCCACATCTGAGCCAAGGTTCTTCTTTTTTTTTTTTTTAATCTTAGAATTTAAAAAAAAAAAAAAAAAACACAACTATACGAAATCTCTACCACTGACGTTAATTTTTAGGTCGCCAGCCGGGCGAGTGGTGCCATAAATCGAGTTCGCCAGACACAATTTTTAGGGGCCATTGGCGAGTTGGCGAATGTTAAATCTCAGGCCTGATATAATTGTATTAAGATCATGCGAATGACACGCTTATGATAGATTTAATGGAGCAATGAATTTGTACAATGAACTGGTAGATCTAAGTTATTTCACATAAGTCGCTGATATATCACACTAGCTGTAATTCTAGTTTCAGGACTGAACAAAACAAGAGGGCTGTGGAAAACATACCAGTGATGCATCTGATAATCCCAGTAACAGTTTGTCTTCTTGCAGGTTCCTGGCTTGACATACAATGGTGCCTGAGAGATATTCAGGTTCTTTTAGTATTTTTTATTTAATAACCAGCTTATCAATCCTGTGACAACATTTTTGAGAATTTGAGATATGCCAGTTAAACAAAAGCAGAAACTGTTTGCCGCATCTCTCTCAACAGAAAATCTGTTTAACAATACTGGAAGATGCTAATTACACTATCTTAACCTTATCAAAAATTCAAAAGTGGCTATAAAGGAGAATACTGCATAAATAATAATGATTACAAAAACGAACAATAAATAAACAACAAAAAAAAAAAAAAAAAGTTGAGGAAAATTTACTTTTCAACGGTATGTTCACCACTGATGCAGTTTGGATCTGAAAATAGAAAGCAGATGCTAATATCGATTTTTCCCTGAAAGAGTATAATCTGATAACAGATTTGTAATAAGTCTAGGTACATTTCGAATCTTTGGAAGCTACAATGAATCTAACAAAACTAATGTCATCTCTGAAATGAAATGCAAAATTTCTTTTCCTTCTTAAAAGCAACAAACAGAAATAACTTTCTCAATGATGGCTTTGAAGATTAATGTGATATTTTTTTTTTTAAAGTGTGCATAGAAGTATTATGTTAGGGCAAACCTAAAGATAATTCTGACTGCAATAGCTGTTGAGGTTAAAGATGAATATCTACTAGACTAATTTAATTAGTCACAAAAAATGAAAAACTAAGGATTTTTTTAAACCCGTCCTGCAACAATTAGTAATTATCACGGGAATGCATTAGCCATTATCTATATTAATTAATGATAAAAAAATATGTAAGTTTATTATAGACAAGCAAAATATTTATTCCATTAATGCCACTTGACTTTCTCACGCCATATGGGTACAAATTTTTCCATAGACATTTGCCTCAAGGACACCTTGAGAAAGGCAGAGAACAAGGAGGAATGGAGGAAGCTAGTTGCTACATGTTCTGAGGTGCCCAAAAGGACAACTGGTCTACGGGAGCAATGGGTGAATTAATGAATAAATAAGTGCCTCTAATTCGCCAACAATAAGAGCATTTAAAAAAAAAAAAAAGAGTATGTCCAAAAAAAGAGTATGTCCAAAAAAAAAAAAAAAAAGAAAGAAAAATAAAAAAATAACAACAGCATTTCATGTCATGTCCCTTTTACCTGGCCACGGATAACTTCATATGTACTTGATTTGGCGAGGACTTCCCCATGACCTCCAATCTGCTGCTCCAGAGCAAAAATGCGATGTGGTTGTAAACAGCTGTGGATGTCAGTGACAAATGAGCAATGAAGGCTGAAAAATACTGTAAATCAGAAATGAATCACTAGATGATGAATGAATGGTCCTTTAACCATCTGGCTGAATAGCTAAATCTTCCAACGTAAAGTCAAAACTGATGAAAAGAGTGTACATGTGCCCTCAGAGGACAGAAACAACATGTGATAATGATTCTAAAATTGCAGGAAGCAAGGACACTCTGATGCATAATTTATCCAATCTGATAAGCATTAAATACCAAAACAAAATTATGAATGACTATTTCAATCACACTAAATCAGACATGTATGTGCTGAAACTACATTACATGTGTGAAACATACATACCTGAACTGAACTTTCAGAGGATCACTTTCTGTCTTAGTGTAGGTCAGCACATCAATCATTGGTCTGAAACGTGTGTGATTTTTTCTTTTTTTAAATTTTACTATATTTTCTTCTATGACAATAAATCAAATGTGGTTTGAGTAAATTACATATCATTATTCTTTTTCTCCCAAATACAAACTGAGGCAGAAAATGGCATTTTTGAGAACAATGCATTGTTATAATTATGTTGATCTATTCCTTCTCTTCCAACCCCTAGTCAATATTAGGCAATTTCTGATTTATCATAGTATTTGTCAATCTTGCTACTGCAAGTGCAAATAAGAGCACACTTGATGAAGTACTATAGCTCTGAATATGTCCCTGTTAGTTTCTAGTGGTGAAAAAGACCATGATAATATCATTTCCATCTTTAAAATTCATATTCAGATACATTGCTCCTTGAACCCTTATCAAAAATACTATGAAATGATTTAAATCGGAATGAAAATGCTTATTTTGGAGATATGTTGATATTTTTTCTTCTTTTTTTTTCATGCTATGCATCCTGACATACATACAGGGCAAGCCCTTTGCTGGCTATTATTTCATTATTCTATAATATGAAAATACAACACAAATAAAAATTAATGAAAAATCTAGTTCCTTCTATACCAAAACACAATGTATAAGCACAGATATATAAATAAAAACAGATTTGCCAATTTGATTTGGCACTATTAATGTCAGTCATACCCACCCATGGATTGATAAAATAGTAATGTTGGCTCTCTCTTTCTCATTAGTCATTGGGCTCCATGGCCAAGCTTCACCACTGCCCACTGACCACCACACCAACATCTAAGCAAAATGAAACAAAAAACAGAGTCTTTAACATTACCAAGCCTTCAAAGTGTGTTTCTGTGATATCTGATGTGGTGGCAATAACAACACACATTTTATTTCTTTTGTGTTCCAAAGTATATGGTCCAGTTTCATAACATGAGCCTTTGATATACAGAAATTGTATATGCCCATTCAATATTGATCTCTAAAAAGAAAGAGCTGCACAAGGGTATAAGGGGATACTGATGTCCTATATAAACAAACTTGTCAGTCTCATTAAAGGTTAACTATCATTCTACTATACCTCACATAAAAAAAAAATAAACATTAAAGTTGAGAAAATAACATGGAAAGACGACGATAAACCACTCACAAATAGACTCTATAATAAGCATGAAACAAGCATGATCAAAGAAACTTTAAGTATTTAAGCACAATGGGTACAAAATTTCATATCGACACACACTTGTCTATTACAAAGTATGAATTTTTACTCTCTTATGAAGAAGATTTCTATTTCAACAAACCATGTCCTGAGCACTGTTCAAAGAAAAGCATCTGTCCAGTCTGCGTCCTTTGGGACCTGGGATATCCAGTTGTGTAACCTGATTTAATAAATAAAATGTATTCATCTTCATAAAACAAAGACAATTTGCCTAATGACATGTCTGATGTTCCCTTGATATTTTGCGACCTTTACTCATAATCAAGCATTTGAACCACAATATCAGTTACAATTATAATACATAAAATCATACAAAACAAAACAAATGAAAACCAAAAAAAAACAGACACAAAAAATATATGTTTATATGTAGGCTTTTGAGGAGGAAGAGAGTAGGAAGGCAATAGACGGTGTTGGTGGTGCTGGTGTTAAACTTGATGTCAGTGGTACTAAGTACTATAGTCTAATAGCACAAGCGTATGCAACGAAAACTGTCTTCTGCACTTAACATCACACACCTCTCCTCTGTCTCTCCTTGAGTAGTAAGAAGGCCAACACAGATAAGGATCAGCCTTACAGTATTCCTTATACTGCAAATATAACTGATAACATTCAAAAAGAGGTCCAAATGATATTATGCCTATCATTACTTAAACTTGCTTTCTCTATGAACTGTACCCATGTAATACTTGTATTCTATCCTAACTATCACATTCCCTCTTTAATTAACAGAACATACTCCTGTATCCTAACCAGAATACTCTTACAGTCTCTAAGCAGCCATTCTCTAGGTCCACTCAGAAGCCATACCAGGCTCATTTAATACTACTTATTCCTACTGCTTCCCGCTACTATCTGTTTTTCTTTTTTACTCTCCTGCTATGAGGTTTATACAGGCTGCAAATGCTCCAAATGTGTAGGCTAGAATAGTCAGAAAGTGATTTTTCTTGCATAATTGCCATGACTTATGCCTCTTATGTTACCCTGGTGACTGCCGGAACAAATTTCCTGACAAGTGTAAAGAATGATGTGGGAAAAATAATCATGGCGACTTCTGCAGCTATTCAGTGAATTCCGATCTCACTGTGTTACTCAAGAAATTCACCATGAGAGGGAAACGCTCAGACTGCTCAGTCTCTTTCCCACGCTTGGGAAGCATCATAAACAAAATTATAACAAGTTCAACGCTCACCAGCTTGCCTTTCACTGGTCAAGGCTGACCAGCTCCAGTTTTATATGCTCACATTTACAAATATGGTTGGAACACAGTGGAGAGGCAATCAAATGAAGTTGCTTCTAATACATATGACCGTTTGTTACAATCAGCCCTATATGTTAAATACCTCTTTTGTTACAATTAAAATTCTTCACAGTATATGAACATCTTTTGTACTGCAAGTCTAACATAATCTGCACACCACCAAAACTCTCTCAGGCAATTTTTTTTTTTATATCAACAAATTATTTCCTGAACAATCTTACCTTTGGTTCCCATGCAGACAGCTTGTCAAGCCTTTTTGATGCTTCATTCAGAGGTGGTCTCTTGGTAAAATATGCATAGTCTACTCGACTCATGTGGGAGTGAGAAGCAATGAGGAACTGATCTGTAAGATAAGCTGTGAAGTATAACAAACCCATATTAGAGTATAGGATGCCTCTCTTTCATTCCTCCATTCTTTCACTAGCCCATTGAATGGTTAAGTAGTTGATTAGTTGGTTGGTTGGTTAGTTTGAGTCCCTTGGGTAGATTAATTGATCGATTGGTTGGCTGGTTAGTTATTTCACTGGTTGGCTAGTTAATAGATCTGTTGGTTGGTGGAATTGTGGGTTGCTGGTTGGTTGGCTGGTTGGTGAATAGGTTAATCCACAAAGTGGCTATCTTACACTAATTTCTTTTAAGAGAATCATTATGCATGACAGTTCAGGTCTTTGTCATAGAAATCGTTTTGCTCAGTCTTATAACTTACCTTTAGCAGACAAGACAGGGATTGAACAAGTAATGTAAAGAGAAAAAGAATCACTTTTGTGCCCTTTGCCTGATATATATACCATAACTTTTTTTAAAAATTATGATGTAAAGAGAATGTTTTCTTCTTCTTGTTATAATTTTATCAGTATTTTTTTTTTTTTTTGGCAGTCAGTTTTTTGACTGACATGGAGTAAAGGAATTTTTTTCTCTTTACACTGTTTACAAAACACCCCTTTTAAAAGGAGGCCAAAATGATCTTTTATACATCACTCTTTTGGAAGGGGCAGATAATCTGTGAAACAAAATCCTATTGTGACATATCTGCTATCAATTTACATTCTCAATTTTTATGAAACAGAATTTCTGCTTATAAGACGATTTATGATGAAGTACAGAAATAATGCCTGAAAAAATATACTTTTAATAAACCTTGACAAGAACATAATGAACATACCATCACAAATAGTTTCACAGCTGAGTTTCCCTACCAAAGACTTGTCAATGTAGATTCTGTCTATATCACCACTGTGACCGCTGATAACAAATGTCAAGACACAAGCATTGCTGAGAACAAGCTGTAAAAAAGTAGATATAAAAATGGTCATTTTGAAAAAAATTGAACACATCTTCAGCAGAAAGCTTGTCTCAATAATATTTAAAAAAAAAAAAAAAACATTTACATCTAATATAGCATGGTATGGGCCACTTTTTGAAACTTCAGATTTGTGGAAATGGCTATTAAAATATTTCATTCTCTCTTGTTACTTGTTATTATTATTATTATTAATTTTTTTTTTTTTATAAATATACAACATATGCACATTTCAGATCTCCCAGGATGTCATCCATTTAATATAATTTTCAAGATTAACCTGTGTCACACTTTCTTCTGGCTGCTGAATCAAACGAGTATCAGAAGCATTTCATCCACATATATGGTTATTACTAGACTCGACATACCTGCAATACTTGTCTGTTTCTCCATCTAATCTGAATGCAGGTATGCTGAGAAAATAACTCCTGAAACGACAATGAAGTAATCATGTGATATCTAGTAAATTATTGTACAAATCCACCAATTCAATTACAAAATGCAAAGTCAGTGCCTGAAAGATGCAAACACAGTCACTTAGACAAAACATTCTATCATCCACTGAATACTGATAACATCCTGTAACAAATGGTGAAATACTGTAAAACTGCATTGAAGCAAATCATTAAAAACTAAACAAAGCAAAAGAAAAAAAACCCACAACAATAAACAAAAGAAAAAAAAAAAAAGGTAAAACAAGCAACTTGAAACATTTTAAAAATTATTTTCATTGGTTGAGGAACAAATATTTACATACTTCAACTTCTTTGATGCTATCGCGTAGTCTCTCTGGCCGTTTGTTTCTAGGCGTCCAGGTAATATCTCGACCTAAAACAAAAAAATTTCAGAATCATTAACATGTCTACTATTGTTTCTTAGATAAGAAAGGTCTGGTGAAAAAAAAGGGAAAAAAGTACTAAAAATGATCAGACCAGATTTTCTATAACTTTCATCACAAATATTCAAAATCAGTATACAGTAGAACCCATATGGAGTTTGTTTGTGTTGGGGTTTAACAGCACATCAGCATGATAACGGCTATATTGTGCCTAACACAGTGAGAATATTTAACACGGTGATAATAGACAACATGTTTATGATTAAAAAAGATATCAAATTATGTATAAAAATTATGATAACCCATACGGAGTCAACTTGCTTAAAGTAAACTCTTGGTTAAAGTCAACCTGTTCCAACAGTCCGTTTTTTCCCTCTCTGTTTCATTTGTCCGGTTTCTGATAATGTCAACATTTTCTGAGGTGAATTCACTAAAAGTCAACATCAAATGACCCATGCTGGCACACTACAGCCATAAATTGTGAGGACAATGAAAAAAAAGTCAGGCGAAGAAATCAAGAGACACCTTATTACGAGACATTATCGCCTGTAGACCTGTCACTGTATTGAGAAGATGTGTGTCTCTCTCTCTTCACCTGTCTCGCGTTGGATACACAAACACATGGGTACACAGCAGTTTCTACAAATGGCTGTCTTCACCTTTTTCATGTACCTTGGCGACCCCCCGGAACACACACCCTTGATACACAAACATTACTGTACTCCGGGTTCGAGTGTTGGCTCAAGGCAAAATACTGCTACTGCTAGCTTGGAGTTAGAGGGGAAAACTGCTCAATTTTTTTTTTTTTTTTTAACTAGGGATAAGGGCCAAAGGGCATAACTGAATAAATTTTATATAACACATTTTTTTTTACTCCTGTGCCTACCAAAGATTGTGTCCCCTGAAAATGGATAAAGTCAACACTCTTTTCGGGTGCCAAGAGGCTTGACTTTAAGCAGATTCCACTGTATAAAAGAGTCACTGATTTTTACAAAATCTGACCCCAAAATCTCAAATTTCTCAAAAATTTAAAATGGTATCAAAAATCCCCTTTCATCATTTTTTTTACTATTGCTTTGTTTTGCATTCATGGCAAATTTCAAGGCAAGTGCTCAAAAATAAAAAAGAAGATCGCATATTTGTGTTAAAATACTAGATTGTGAGAAAATGCATTTCAATTTTTGCTAAAAAATCAGCCATAAAGAACTTTCAACCCCAAAACATGTTTGTTTTAACCTACTTGACTTCTTTCCATGATTTCTTTGTCTTATTTTGCTTTTTCCTGTGCCTCTATTCATAGTTTTCCTCCATTTTTGCTCCCCTGTCCCCATCAGCAACACAGCTTCCATAGAGTCATCTCAGGGTCCAGGGAGGGCTATATATTGTGAGCTCAGTTCTCTGTTGCCCTATTTCCATTTTTCTCATTTTGAGAAAATTGCTGTTATATGTTCAGCAACTGTTTTTTGTACATAGGAGATCGGAGAAAATGAGTTTCAAAATATACCTGTTTGGGCAAGTGATAGGTGAAATGACTACAGTATACGGTAGATATACTATCCCTTTTTCACATGACGTCTATATCTCCAAATCGACCAAAGTGGAGATAGGATAACAAAGAACTGAGCTCACGATATATGGCTGCCATGTCGTTCTTGGTCAAAACCAAGAGTGTTTTTGCCTGTCCTGTGACAAAAATCTACTACTGCACTCTGAAACAGCAGACACAGGGCACATTTCACCCTCATCAGGCTCTGAGAAATCTATTTTAGGGGCCCAGGTGAACATTTCTACTGATATTCAGTGTGGTCAGTGCCTCAGGTGGTCAGGCAGTGTCCACTCCTGGCATTGGGGCTCCTGATATTGGTGAATGAGATTATAATCAAGCCTTCTAAATGCAATTTGAACGAAGCCAGTGCAATATTGATTATGTATCACTGAATATAGTGATATTCAGCTCATTCAGGGCTGGTCAACTTTTGTTTGACCATCCGCCTCACACCTTAGAATGAACACATCAATTTTTTTTTTATACCATTTTTATATTCAAAACGGGATGAACTTTCAAAAGAAACCAAAACCCTAAATTGAATATTTTGAGCACAAACCCAATAAGTGCCCCCCCCCCTTTTTTTTTAATTAAACAAATGATCAAAATTTAATACTTCCAGCATAAAATCAGGTCAGGGAACAAAAGCCATTGAAGTGCATTTCAGCCTTCATTAATAAATAAATTAAGCATATAAATACCTTCCTCAAAGCTCTGTTTCTCTTCATAATACGGTTGCTCTGCACGGCTCACTGAAAATGAAATGGACCATTTAATTAAAACAAACACTTTCTTCATTTACTGTCATGAAAGGATATTAAAATCTGAGTTCACTAGGAGTTAAAAACTCAGGAAAATCATAATAATTTCACAGGATAAAACAGTTTCAGCCAAGCTTTAATTCCACAAAGACCATAATCCACAACAATAATAAACTTTTAATTGGATCTTTTAACACAATGGCATACTGTATGATAACATACCTTGTTCACCTTTGTCATGGTAGTAGTGGAATCCTATCACATCATCTGCGACAAAAAAAAAATCTCATATTAGCATACACAATATATCCATGATTACATGACATTTAGGTCAGTGTTATTGTTAGCTCTTGTGGCATCTCACTATGGATTTAGTATACATCATGTACTGATATCTAAATATCTGGAGCCTATGTAGAACCAAAGCTAATATTGGTTATTACCTTATGAACCACATTTCTCAAAATAGTTTTAAGCTGATTTGAAAATCTTTCCTTTACAGCTAAAAGAGAAGTTCACCTCAAGACCTTTGACTTTCAATATATATGTAGTGTACCAGTTTAAAATTTATGTTAAATGTATTCTTTTTTTTTTTTTTTTTGATCACAGACTCCTCCATTTTACCGATAAGACAACAACAACAATAATAATAATAATAATAAAAATAATGATAACAATGCAGTGGAATTCTGATATTAAGAAATCTAAGAGATCAGGCTTCTTATTTCTTAACATCCGAATACATGTATCTTAATAATAAATATCCAACAGAAACCATCAAACAATGGGGACTGCCCATACATTGACTCATCGTTACTATTAATTATTTCCCCTGATAAGTGGCCCCTTACAAACCCTGCGTATATGTTTTGCACAGAAAAATGACAATTTTTTTTCAACAATGAAATATTGAAACTGGTAGGCTACTGAACGACACGTTTTAGTCTGCCCTGAAAACTAGAGTAATGTGCTGCAGTATGTAGTGTAGATAAGCAATAAACTCTGTTTAATTGATGGCCACTCCAAGACCATTGTATGCTCATGTTAGGTCTACAATATCGCAGAACATTTCTTAACATGGTAAAGAATACTCCTCATCTCCCCCACCCGGCATGCCGTTCTAAGTTGCCCTAACCACTTTACTCCCACCTGAGTGGACAAAGAAACACCGTCCCCACCCCAGTTGTTTTAACTGGGCCTAGCCTATTGAAGTATCACACAAAAGTTATCTTGCCTTTAACCAATAGTGTGAAATCAGAGCCAGCGGGCACTGTTAAAAGTTGATGAACAAACAAAAAGCTGGCCGCATGCTCAGTTTAACTTTCTTCGGCATGCTGCCACATGGTATTACTTGTCACTTCTGGGAAAATTGTTTCTTTATAAGTGACATTGGGAGAATTTAGTGTTTCGCAAATTCTGACATTTTATTACAAGAAAGAATAAAGAAATAAAAAAAGGACTGCATATTGTTTTCTTTATTACCGAAATTTCACAATATCCGATTTTGTAATATCAGAGTTCCACTAATAATAATAGAGGGCAATGAAAATCTATATTCTATCATGCAGCATTTCTAAAGAGCCCAAAACATTTTACTTTTACAAAGACAAAGTGTATTTACAGCCACACATGTAGAATAATTGTGTAACAGGAACATATACTCAAAACATTCTGAACTCCTTCCCGAGCTGTCATACATCACATAGGGCCATCACAATCTTCTTCCATTCTCATCTTCTCCGTGCTGTCTCAATCAGTTTTCTCATGTACTCTATTCTTGCTTCTTTCGCCTCTCTCACAACAGTTCTATAAAGTGTCTCCTTTGGTATACTCCTCTTTCTTCTGCTTTCAGTTTCCCAGCTCGGCATTTGTTTTGCTGTATATTCTGCTGCCTTGCCCTGTACATGTGTGACCGATGCAGCGCCACCTTCTTTTGTTCATTATTTTTGCTATGTGGGACTGCTTTGAAATTTCCCTTATTTTTCCTGTTGTTTTAAACTTATTCCATTTAATGCCATAATTTTCCATAGACATTTGTTTTCAAAGCCATTCAACCACCTTTTCATTCCCCTTGTCATCTTCCAACTGTTGCAGGCATATAAGGAAGTGTTAATAAAACATATGACCGTGTATTCTGAGCTTTGTTTTTACTCAAAACTTGACATACAAATATGATCAGATATGCTCAATAACAAATCATGCAGTGCTCTATGCCTATGCACCTGGTCAAGGGAGGATAAAAAAAAATCAGGCTTTGAGTCTGGTGGATGGGCCCTTTGGGGCTAATTGATCACTGTTTTGACTACAATAAGATGATCATTACTCATTAATGGAATTGTCTCTGTGAGAATAGGTCTAACAGCTTTCTCTGTTATGTGTGTGTGTTGTAATTGGATCTCACAGTACCTGACCTGTCTTAGTTTATAGTTTCATCAATAATGCCCATCTTCTTTCCAACATCAAGTAAGTTTCCAGGAAACAGTATCTTTACAGTAAAACACATGATAAGGTTACTTAGCTAATGGATATTTGCACGACTCAAGTGTTTAAAATTAGCTAGACTGACCCAAGTAAGAAAATAATTGACCAGTCTGGAGGGTAAGCTTACAATTTCTTATGACAAAAGCCGATCATGGATGCCGCCCAAATTATTGGCAAAGAAAAGAAATGGTTACAAAATAGTCCATATATGGCCTCATTACAGTCTCTATATTCCCCCTTTTTGATCCCTCTTCACTCCATCCTGTCCTTATTCTGGCGCTCAGCATTTATTTCAAGTGGGCAATCCAATGTCAAATTACATCATGAGTGGTACCATGTTCTGACTCAGCACCAGGCTCTCAGGTGGATTGTTTAATTGAGAGTAGATTTTTAAACGGGCCTATTACAGTAAAAGAATTCCACTGCGCTGCAGCTCTAGTTCCCAGTTCTCCTAAGCAGATGAGTTAGAAGGCAGGTTCCTTGGCAGTAATATAATATGACCCAAATACACAGTTTAGTTTGTAGTATAACTAACAACCATCTCCAGAGATCAACTGAAATTATTACTCAGACAGTGTCCCCCTAAATGATACTTCAAAATCTTTGCATATATCAAAGATATATAGATCTATGTCCTCCGTCTACACCACTGATAAATTAAAATTTGACTCAGTATTATTGTAACAATTCAACATTGATGCAATGTAAGATTTAAGATGTCATGCAGACATTGATGCTGTTGAAACCTTTGGAGCTCAAAAGCATGCAGTGAGACTGAAGAAACAATTATAGCCAACTGCAAAGGATCGAAGATGAGCAGTGAGCAGAAAGAAATTGATGACGAGTATGATCCGCTTCCATCCAAGTGAGATACAGAGGTAAGACATGGAGAGTAACTCGGGTGGATCTAATTTTGCAGGACCAGGAGTTTGTGAGTAATACAATGTCATAAATGGTTGACTGGATCACGGCTGGTACAAACATGCCGCTATATGCTGGCCGATCTAGATCTAGAGACTAGAGACTGCTCAGTAGTCAGAGGCAGGACCGTATTCTTGTTACAACACTTACCTGGAACTGCGTACTGATTTTTGAGTGACCATAAGTGAAGCTCACATAAACAGGATGACATGTTTTTCTTTCACATGAGAAGACTTAGAGCCCGTGGATTCACTTCCAGAAAGATTTTATTTTAGAGAACACTAGCAATAGATAAAACTTTTTCTTCCATTCTCAAAATCGCCATCTTGTTTACATTGGAGCTGATGGAGAAATTTCGTTATCTTCATATCTAAAAGAGTGGATTTCAAGCCTTGCAGTCAGCTATGTCATAAGTGCGCGGGGGAGGGGGGTGGGGCTAGACAGTTTCATTTTGAGTATGTACACTGTAGTAGATCCGTTGAGTTTTTTTTATAATATAAGCGTGACTGCATGGCTAATAAAGGCTTATTATCTCTACATAACCAAAGAGTGAAATGTCAGTTGTGGTACAAATTATTATGTAATCCAGGTCAAATGAGGACAGGTAAAATGAGGACAGACAGGAGGGACGCAAAGGCTCTGTGCTTTGGCGTCTGCTCATGGACAAAACAGGCCGGAATCGACTCGCGGATCCTGCATCGGGGAATGGAAGGACACGAAGATCAAGATCGAAAACTCGTATTTTTTTCAGTGACTCAACGGTCCCCTGGATTCCTTTGGGCAGGGAAGCCCGACGTCTTGCCTTCTCGGATAAGGGCGAATATATCTCGGAGTATGTTTCACACGTTAAACAAGCCTTGGAAGCTCAAAATCAACGAAGACCTCGTGCCGCTGTCCGGGCAAATTTTCCAAATTACGAATTTCTACCCACAAAAATTCTCAGCAAAAACAGGCAACCTCTTAAAGCCCAGATAATCCTAAGGATTGAAAGGCTTGAGAAGAACAAAAACAAAACAGACAAAATAAATAAATAAAAAATAGAAATAAAAAAGGAAACAAACAATTAGGAAAGGAAAAAAATAGTTCACTATTGCTCAGAATTGGGCCTACCAACCTTTTACACACAATCACAAAGGTATCGGTCATTGAAGGTTTGTGACAAGTGTTGAGGGTTAACTTCCATAAGAGAAACAGCTCGAGTCATGTATCTGTATACTGGGGTACATGTATTTGGCATATTAATCAACAACGTAGGACCTACGTCAATGGAGTCGAGAATACAAACTTCCATCAGGATTAGCTGACAAGTTAGCTCGTTTTATGAAATATACATTTTCAAATATAAAATGAACAAACGAAAATGTGTATATTCTTATATTGCACTGAGATTAATTTAATGTAATTATTCATAAGTCCTGACTGAACTATAAGACATGGTTGTTGTGTTGGGGTTTAACGACACGGCACGATTACGGCTATATTGTGTCAAACACGGTAAGATATGTTTACACGTTAAGAAAAAGACAGGAAAGAGAGCGGGACAGAAGACAGAAGCAAGGAGAATGAGTGAGAAGAGATGTCTCCCCTGGAATGTCGAGGATGGTACTCCATGGGAGACACCCCACCGATGGCGGGCTTACACCGCCTGCAGATGGGAGTAGAGAACCTACTTGTAACTGGACATAAGACATGGAGATTATTGTGCTGAATGTGCAGGACGAAAAAATGTATGCAGGGAAATGTATAGTTTCGAGACAACATGCACTGCCTCTATTAATGTTTTGAAAGGTCCACGTGGCTGTGACATTGTGAATGAGGGAGAAAGAGAAAGGAAATAGGGAAATTGGGGAAGAGGAAGAAGTGTAAAAATAGAAAGGGAACGGTGAATAACAGAGAATAAGAAACAGAAACAGCGAAAATGAAATACATGTACTCGTTACGCTCTCTTTATTTATCTCTACCCCTTACGGGTAGTAGGCCTAATCTCGTCACCTGTGATGGTAATAGAAGAATGCTGTGATGAGTCTCACGGTAAAGTTTTTGCTTTGGATATTTTACATCTAGAAGCTTGATTCAAGTCCATGTCCAATGAGCACATTAAATGCATTATTCCATACTTCTCTTTCAGATTCAGACTCAATCACGCAATTTCACCCAACTAATTCACATAAAGCTTAGTGTCCTTTGTCTTAAAAAAAAAAAAAAAGTTTATAGTTCTATAAAAACGCTTTTCATGGAACAGAAAAGCACAGAAAACGAGAAAAAATATTATGAAATGTTCCAGAGAAAAGATAATGTCAAAGTTTAAGAGAGAGAGAGAGAGGAGAGAGAGAGAGAAAGAGAGAGAGAGAGAGAGAGGACGTAGAAGACGAGAAAATGATAGTGCGGTGAACATAGTAAAGAGTGCCAGCCCGA
>JBCAUA010560296.1:0-16502 GCA_038406235.1 Peronia verruculata | reverse complement strand
TGCTGCCCTTATGCCTTCACACACCAACCTCAATAGGCAAACCACGTAGAGCTACCTAAAGGGCCAATGAAGTGGCTTTTCAGCCAGCTAGGTTACTTCCCTTGTCAGGTACAAGAGGTGTAGGACAGGCATTGCAAAGAAGGAAAAAAAAAACATCACTTTTTCTGTTGTCATTTGAAACGTGGCGCAAAAAAATTTTGAAAAAAATTAGCACAATGGGAAAAAACATATTCACCATATGCTGAATTTTTCTGAATTTTTTGTTAATTATATTTCACATAACAAGCAAAAAAGTGATATTTTCCTTCTTTACAATGCTTGTGACATACCACTAGTATTGGCCAAAGGGAAGTAATTTCACTGATGGTCAAAATGGCTCAATTGACATCCCTGGTAGATGAATGTCACCTATGTAAATACTGAATGTCTGTTCTACAAAGTTATGTCTACCTACACCTCTAAGGAATAAAAGATATATAATCTTTTATTTAAAAGTCAACATAGTTTTCTGTGTACAGTAATTTACTGGTATTGCTATTTGGTGCATAATTAACTTCCCCCCCCCCCCCCAACAAACAATCAGATTATCAGATACAAAACAGTGCAGGGAGGCTGCTGTAGGAATACAAGATGAATGGATTAACATTTTGAGCTTCATCGTTACCTAATGTTCTATGGATGCCTTTCAGTCAACTGCTTATGCTTCTTTCGGAGCTTTATCCTTAATGACACCACTTATTTGAGTTAATGTGCTCAACACACAAATACAGGCACTTGGCTCAATTGCTGAGCATTGATGACTCAAAATAGGGTACTATCATTAAAACCAGACAAATATATCATAAGATTTAGAATAGCAAACACCTCTATTTTGATGTATAATGAATGCTGTATAAACATATTCATTTAGTATCATCACCACCATAAGCAAAAATAAGCAACATTTCCCAAAGAGCAGCCCCCTTCCTTCATAAACAAAGCATTTGATATGTTTGGGACCCACGTTAGGTACCTTTGTCACTCAACCAAAGAAAATGAGTATGATGTCATCTGAGAAAATCACATTACACATACACATATCACACAGCTAATTCTCAATATCTCCAGTTGTGGCTAAGACAATTGTTCACCCAACTAGGTACACTATTTGATGACTAAGGAGAAAGACTTTAAATACATGCATTTTTAATGCTACAGTCCCAGGATTTCGCCCTGAGCCTTCACTATCCTGGCTAAAAAAAAATCAGAGGGAACAATCACTGTTGTCCACAAGCAATGGTTTGAATCAGTAATTTCAGCTAACAAAAACACAGAAGTCTTTAAAAACAAAATGTTAGCTTTCTCCCATGTATCAACGGTGGACATCTGTCTCACAGCCAGTCAGGATAGAGTCATAGGCTGCTGGACTCCAACAGAGATAGTGGTGGTGAACCTGATAAAGGTGTCTGATATCCATGTTTCAGATATTTCAGAAATTGAAAGAATATTCATCTCTGAATGAGAAAATTTATTTCTCTAACGTGCAGATTATAAGTATATCAAGAAGTTGTGAGATGTGAATATATAGATTTGTGTGCTAAACAGTTTATTTTGGGAAATTTTCTCCTGATTTTAGACCAGCTAAAGGACCACCCACCTGCTTCTCAAATTTGCAAACATCTCTGACTACCGTCAAGCTAGCTGAAAACATTTGTCACCACATTGGAGTATATGAATTAAGTAAGTTTTACGTGAGAGTATATAAGTCATTTTGGTTGAAAATTGGCATACGACTCATTTTAACTGGCTGTAAGACACATCACGTATATCTTTCCTCTTGGTCTTCAGTTCTTTTTTCCACTGATACTAATAACTCAAGCCACGAAAAGTTTGATTCTATCTCATTTCCCTTGTACGTGCAGCATATAGCCTGCACCTGCAGTTGCTCACCTCATGGAGGGTTGTGTGTCAAATGAAAGCTTTTTATTTTACCAAAGAGCACCTTCTGCAGCATAAAGTGAGAATTATTTTCTCTCAAAATGGCACATTGATGGCTCTATTTCAATCCTGCACATGCAGTTTTACTACAAGCTTTTTTTCTGTACATATAACCACTACGTCTCAAATTTACTTCAATCTTACCCAGGATAGTGTGTGATGACACACCCCTTCATACGATAAATGACCATATATGGATCACAAGTGAACCACAAAGGAGAGAAAAGCAGTTTTTAAGATGGAGAAAAGAACACTGGACAGTGGTAGGAATAAAGGGCAATAAAAATCCACTGGCATGTGGATGGGTGGTGTAAATTTGGTGGGGGGGGGGAGGGATGGGGGAGGAATAGGTGGAGATGGATAGGAAAGAGATGCAATTTGTTGACGTTATAAGGAAGACAACTAAACCCACATTGCTAAAAACAGAAGTGTTCCTACATTCAAGTTTGCTTAATTGCTTAAAAATTATTCTGCAAAGTCCGAAAACCAAAGATCTCAGACTGTCTTCTCAGATTTTGATTTCTTTTGATTCAAATTTGTTTGAAAGTATAACGAGTTGTCTGTGAACAAATTGATCTCTTGCTACTGCTAATGCTATTAAAAAAAAAAATACAAAACATTATCACGAAGCTTTTTCTTTTGGTTGAGCAGTATCATCTCCGGGTCAAGGTTTCAGAATAAGCAATATGTTATGGACACAGTTTGCTGACAATTAACAAAAAAATTATAACAATATATAATAACAAAAATGATAATAGAGAATCCACAATAATGTAATATTTATGACTAGTTGTCCATTAGATAACAACTCTATGCAATAATAACTGAATCCTGACAAATAATCTATAGAATCTACACACTGAAGAAATTATAAAAACATGATTACATACACAGTTCAAAGTGTCACAAGTCTACACATAGATGCTCTATGCTTCACAACTGCCTAAAAAAACATTCCAAAAAACCCAAACTGAAATGGCTGGTACATTAGGCCCGTGGAAATCATCCATGGATGCAAGGCGGAGTGAGCAGGGCAGAGAGGTAGGGGAAGGACGGAGTGGATGTGGAACCAGAATAAGACATTTCAAAACCCACAGATCACATGATTGAGGTTCTCCTATTGTTCTACTTAAATCCTCTGTTTGCTAAAATCTCCAGAAACACTTTGTGAAATTGGCAGTGTCTTAATTTGCTCATTTGAACTGTCATGGTCATGGTGAATGGCCCCGATATTTGTCTTGCATCCAGAGCAAATGAGTAGAAAGCCATACTGGGCTATTGAGAGTTATGACTGTTTTTAATTGTTTTCCAACTCAGGTACCAAATTTTTTCCATTCCGATTAGAAAAGGGTGAATTTTCGTTTTGTGAAAAAACAAATAAAACATTTTGGTATCGCAGTCGGAAAACAGTTAAAAACAGGCGTAACTTGAAATCTCCCCGCTTGTCTTTCGACTTACTTCCCTGGGTGCGAGACATTTTGTATTTAATATATTCCACAAGTAGTTTATTGACACTGAGATTTCTTTCTGAGTACATTAAAATAGCTTGATAGGAAAAACATTTGAAAAAAAAAAAGGAGGAAGACTGTGACCTATGTCTCTCATATTCTCATATGCGGTTGAAAATTCTCAACAACTTTGCAACATTGTAGGCTACTCAATGCTGTTGTGTTTTAAATTTCTTTCATTTTTGTCTCATTTTGTTCTACAAAGCAATTTCTGAGAGAAAAGGAATAATTTTATTCAAATTTACTTAAAAGAATGATGAGTGTGTCTTTTAACAAACTGATTTCTTGTTACTGCTTGTATTAATGAGCAAAAAAAAAAGAAAAACGACTGCTTGTAGAAAACATTGTCAAAAAATAAAGAAACAAAGAAACAAACAAAAACAAAAACAAAAAACACAAACAAACAAAAAGGAGCTATTCTTGTGTCTTATATCAAATGTTTAAAAAAAAACATGTCTTAACACTTTATGCTTCAGCATATGGTGCTACAGAACTGATCACGTAACATGCACAAAAGAATAACACTTAGAAAAAAACTAAAACTAAAAACATAAAGAGAAAAAAAAAAAAGAGAGCAGAACAAAAAGACACTGAGCTATTAAAACATAAGGAAATAAAGAAAATTCTATACATCTACATCTAGGCATAATAAGTCTGTCTTTGCCAATAGACAAAAATTATTTTCGCCATCGTGGCCAAAATTAAAACATGTATTAAAATTTCCCACACTCCTCTAGGAGCCAAGTCACTTTTCATGCTCAGAATTTCGGATTAAAAACAATTATAATATTAATAATAATAACAGAAATGAGGGGAAAAAAGGCTACACCAATAAGATTATAAAACTCATTCACTCTGCCTACCATACTTGAACCAGCTGAGAACAGGCAGCTCTAATTATACAGACCAAAGGAATGGCTGGTCTTACGAGTACTTGCCACTTGCCTCGACTTCTTGATTTAAGGCTTTCATGAACAGTCCGATGGGTGAAGATATGGGAGATTGAAGATTTGGACAGCCTGCTTCAATTTATCATTTTCTCGATATATGGGCACATAAACTCTTTACCATATATTATTATATATCAATGTCTCCGAATATGGATCTTTAAGCTTACATCTGTCTATTGGACATATTTAGGACCTTAAATAATGTAACCAGTCTTGGACCACAGCTGTTTCAAGGCACGTATGAATATGTCATATTAATATCTACAAGTCAAAGAATTACTTATGTCCAGTCCTAACCAAACTGTTTCTGAAATTTACAACATTTATCTGAGCTTACAAAGATTGCACTCGTTCACTTTGCCTTGCAAAAGCAGCCAAAAACATTGCAACAATTATGAGAGATTGTTGTGCTCAGTCCTATTACTTCCCTTTACCGGACAAAAGAGGGACTGAACAAGCAGTGTAAAGAGGGAAAAAATCACTTTTGCATCCTCTGCTTAAAACATACACCATGCAAAATGAAAAAAAAAACAAGAAAAACAAATATGATGCAAAGAGAATGTTTTCTTCTCACTGGTATAATTTTCTCTCTCTTTTTTTTTTTTTTTGTGATCAGTCTTTCAAATAGCAAGCAGTAAAAGGACTTTTTCCTCTTTACACTGTTTGGTCAACACCTCTTTTGTCTGACAAAGGGAAGTAAATGTCAAAATGATCTCCCTTTACATAAATCCCTCTTTTGGAAAAGGCAGATAATCTGCAAAACGATCTCCCATTCTGATATTGTATACTGACTATCAGTTTTCAGTGATGCCTATTTGTTCCCATAAAAAAAGTGTGAAATATATCCAGGTATTACATATAGCATGTAAAATTTAATGTATTTTTCTCAGAAACACAAAATAATTTTGAAAACTTGGAGACCAGCTAAAAAGCTTTTATCAGCCAAAAGGTTCAGTTTTCTACCAAAGCAGTTAAGTTTGATATTGGTGGAAGTTTCCTTAGCAACCTGTCCACGAAAGGTTCCAGTAGCTGAGGCAGAGTGAATGAGTTACAAAAGGTTTCTTATGCCATGGGTGATTTCCTGTCTCCCACTGTCTCCCCTGTCACACCAATGCTTACCCTCACAGCCTGACCATCAACACAGTTCAGGAAATAGACAAAAAACAAACACATCAATTGATAATCTCAAGATGAAAAGTGTTGAAGTCATACAGACAAAAATGTTATGGCAGGGGAAAACTATGCTAATTGTCATAAACAAAAACAAAACAAAAAGTATCACAAATGCTTTACCAATACCCCAGTATTGTAGTTATAATCTAAAAAGTAACCATATAATCAATTTCATTTGTTCTGTCAACCATTATCTCCAACCCTAACTCAGTTCCACCCACCGAGTAGGAACCATCTGGGACCGATACTTTACTTTTCCCACAGGTAATCAAAAGCAGTGACTGCTATTCAGTGTCAATAACTGTTGTAGGAAAGAGCTCATTGTACTCTTGATTTTGTTTATTCATCTGACTATTAGTGATGCATTTATTATTAACAAACATTATAGTTTTGGAAGGGAATAGAAAATGCCATAGTAACTTATTCACAAATAAATGCGTTACCATAGCAATCTGAGCAGGTTAAAAAAAAAACAAAAAAAAAAACTGGAGATATGAATCTTCAACACCAGACAAGAATTACCACTCTGCATGGCTTATATCTATTAGTATCTAGGATAAGAGAGACCACAAGAACCACAGAGGACAATGTTTCATTTTATATTCTATGTCTCCTGGCCAGTCAAAATGAGATGTAAGTCCCTGGGCTAGAACCGAGAAGTCTGGTTTTGAATGTGATAAGGCGGGTCAGATATTGAATTTTTTTTTGTAGAAATAGAAAGTGCATTCATTTCTGAACAACACAGTATCAGTCATACCTTCCAGTTTTAAATATGACTTCACTAAAATTGCTATTTTGTGAGGTACGCATGTAGATTTATGCGTTCCGCTGTTCATTCAAACTCGATTTTCTCAGATTTTTGGTCATCGTTAGGGGGTCCCCCTTGTCTTTGTAAACCGCAATATCTCTGGCTAGAATAAAGCTAGCACAGACCTTTGTTAATCACCTGAATGGGTATGAAATAAGCTTTCAGGTGATACCAAAAACCCCATATATTGAAAAATCGACATACCTCTCATTTCGACTGGTTGCGAGACATATACACACATGACATCAGAAATTTGATTAAATCTTCTGTGGAAGATCTGAGCTTGCTAGCTTACCTTGGGAGTCCGTAAACGAGAACAGGGCCTGTCGATATGGGTTGGGCACATGTTTGTCACAAGTGCAGTGATTGGCCAGCACCAAGATAAACAGGAGGCTCTGATTGGCCAGCAAGGTGTCGGACATGTCGTCTGACTTCTTGCCTCTGTTGCCCATGCCAAGAGTGACTACTGACCACAGGCTAGCTAGAGGGTCAAAGAGACAGGAGAAAACCATGTAAAAATAATATAATAACCCCATATATCTTCTTTGTTGTAAACATGAACTACTTTTGCCCTGTTTGTCAACATTTCTCAAGACTGGTGGAGAGTATAAAAGACAACAGCTCCACTGTATTGTTTTTTTGCCCTGATGAAAGACCCAGTCAGGTTAAAAATTTTGAACATTCGTTTATTGTTTATCTTCTTCATTTATCTCGATTTTTTTTTTATCAGAATGCTAGTAATTGATTGCCAGTATTTTGCTAGTTTAAGACATTCCAACAAAATAGTAATAACAAGCATTTTGTCATAGCTATTCTATAGTAGCTCGAGTCAGTTTTCAAGGTTTTGAGAAAACAGATAAATACTGTTTTGCACAAAAGAAGCTTTACAGTATGTAACGTTTATGTGACAGGTATCACTGAAGCATTCAATGAATGAAATCAAATAATGCCTATTAAGATAGTTAACTTAGGTAGTCGTGATTACGTTTACCATCATAACTAAAAAAATAAATGTTTCAGTGTTTGTAGAAATGACCATGGTGGACAATTTCTCATGTGACCAAGTGAAATGAGTTGGATGTTAACAGGGTTTCATCCGGACTGCCAGAGTTTACTGACCATTGGTCACAGCAGTTATCATTTACGCCATTATCCTCACACACAAGAGATGTAACTAAATCTCCCCCCCCCCCCCCTCCCATACGAAGCATATCCATCTCTGTTTCCACTGGTACCAACAGTCTCTACAATAAGACTTATTTCATCTGGTGACATGTCATTTATACAGCACCAATTTCCTGTGCAGTAGAGAATCTTATCATTTTATAATCTATTACTACTCTACAGTATATTAGAAGTGCTCTGCGTGAGCTAGCAACAGCAGCAGAGAACTCTTCCTGTTGGATCTGGTGTAAAAGGAATGAGGCATCCCCTACACCACTCGATGCAGACGGTAGATTTAAATAGAATAAGTTATGCCATAATAACAGTGGCACGATTAGCGTAGTGGATAGAGCACTAGATTATAATCCCAACGGCACCAGTTCAAATCCCACCAGAATCCCTGAGGGAAAAAAAAAAAAAAGGTGGGTGACGGACATCGGGAGTCATGACCCCGGTGTGGCCGGGGTTCTAAAAGATGTCAGAAAGTTTAAAGGCCGAAACATCTAATGAAAGAACCCACTCTTCCTCTGAAGACCGTCATCTGTCTCGCTCCACCTGAGGGGTAATTCCTACCACTACAGATCCATCCTAGACACTGACAGATGTTCTCAGTTTCTGGTGAAGTACACAAGGCTGCTGCCTATCAGGTGTTCAAATCCTTATCAGTCCAACAATAGCATAGCCAAGGAACATCAATCCTGGATCTAAATCTGGTTTCATTCTTAACTACAAACTTTTATCTCTTCTAGTTTTTCAGTCTAGGAATCTTCAGTAGCACACAAAAAGTCTGAATTAAGCAAAGAATCTGTGATGGGGTGATGGGTGGCAGTCTGTTGTTCAGCTAGAGATGGAAGTTTGACATCTACATAATAAATAGCCCTCCCTACCAGAGCTATGACCATACACTTACATGCCAGAGCAGCCGTGGCATTGTAGAACATACTGCCTTCGTCAGAGTGACCTTTGTACAGCTCTGGGGGACATTTCTCCTGGTTGAGGTAATTCCACATAAGAGCCTTGACAAGAACTGGGGCATGGATGGCGCTGGAGTGAGACAGACAAAGATCTGACATATAACAATGACACAACAATAACATAACAATACTAGAAAACATCAACATAGTGTCTGTCCTCATACAAAACAGCCTTTAAGCATTTTAGAATCTTTAATTATCCTGATAGATCCAAAAAAGATACCCACAGATGTTCTCAGCTTCCTGGGAAACATACAAGGCAGCTGCCTGTAATATGCCCAAGTCCCTTTCAGTCTAACACCAATATTCCCTACCTATGATCTATTTGACTTGCGACCAGGGCAAATGAGTCGGAAGTCAAACAGGGCAACGAAGATAAACAGCTGTTTTCTGTCATTTTTTAATCACTTTTTGACTAAGACACTAAATTTTGGGTTTTTTTTTCCCACAAAATGTCAGTTTAACTTTTTTTTTAAAGCTGAAAAAAAAAAAAGGAAATATTCTGGTATCATAGTCCGAAAATACCCGGCGCGACTTGCGACTCGTTTGCCCTGGGCGCATGACATTTTAACCAGATCAACTGAAAAATCTTTGCACACTGTCTTTTCCAAGAGCAAACCTTGGGCCCCATTATAGCTCAAATCTAGAACTTTTTATCTCAAATGTGAGGACCAAACCAATAAAAAAAAGATAAAATGACTTGGGGATAAATGAGATCAGATTTTCTGTACCAAGAATCAGTGATGATTAGATCACCTGAGACATAGACAACAGTTTAACATAATTCCTTGAGAGTTGTGATGTGGGAAATGGAATCAATAACCTCCTTATGTCAAAGGTACCAATAATATGTCAAGAATGTAAAGCAGTCATACACGGATGGGCGTCAAATAAAAGTGCTTTCTATTGTTTTTGATACTTTAAAAAAATTTTGTTTCTCTTTCAGATCTGAAAAGTTCACACTTATTTATCCATCATTCGAATGTACATTTATCAATCACATTGTCCTGTTAAGATATCTTAAACATAACTGAAAGAAATAGGTGAAAAGGCAAGGAGTTTAGATGGGACAAAAGATAATAAAGACAAAGCACTGCTGTGCACGTTTGACACCATCTTTTTGTGTGTGTCAAATGATACAGTGCGCTTATCGTTTGCAGTAAGTAAATAAACATCAAGGATGTCAAACTGTTTTCACAACCCCCCCCCCCCCCGTCACTGCGCTGCCCTGTTATGTAAGAGGGTTTTTATACTAGAAGTTTTCATTGTTTTGGGAGAAGTTTGCAAGTTTCCACAAGACCCTGGCATGGGATTATAAAATTATACAACATGTGGAAAATCTAAGAGCTACAAAGATCCCACAGGCAGTGCCATCATCATAATCATTATGCATAATTAGATTAGAATTAGAAAATCTAGACTCTAGATCTAGACTATTTCCTAGATCTAGAGTCTAGAGTAGGTCTTATCTAGACCGCAAACAGCTGTCCTATTACACTAATTTTTCTACCATCATGGGCACATTATCATTCTGTTGTTGTCAGTCCTCTGATTTGCTGATTTTCTATTAACAACACTTGTCTTACACAACCACTCCACTGCACATTGTGAAGTATTTAGCGCTACAAACTTCGATCTCGATCTTCAAACAGATGCCAAATAACAGCCCGACTATTGTCTGAGGAGGATAACTCTTTCGCACTTCTGGTTTTTACAGTCATCGTGTGAAATTTGTATTGCAAATTATTATAAAATTACGAATGTCTTGTGGATTTGGTAAACGTCAGCAGTTGACCAGCCAAAAGTAGGAAAGTCGGTAACAACCAAAAAGTCGGAAATCCGACTAAAGTTGGAAGTTTGACATCCCTGAAACATCTACAGGCTGTTCTATTGGGAAGCACTGAAGAATTTGCTTTAATATTTTCAGCATTTAATACAATTCTGACTGAAAGTTACACAGACAATGTGAAAAAGATGAAATCAGAATTTAATGATACTGGGACAACAATGAAACCACAAAGCAATTCCTTACCATTTTCCTTGCATGAGAATTCTGAAGACTGTGAACTGACTGGCTGGCTGGGTGTGAAACATTTGTATAGAGAGCAACACCAAAAGTGTGTTCAGTGTCTCAAGGTGGAGGGCATAGGTAAAGTTTCTGAATAAGTCAAAGAAACATAAAACATATTAATTTAAAAAAAAAAAAAAATTCTTTTTGGAATGAAATATACAGGAGAAAGTCAGTGAATCAAATAATCATATATCCAATTCTTTTAAGTTGGTCTACATAATGATATCAATACAAAAACTAGCACCACTTACTCTGACAATCTGATTCTTCCACCCAATCAAATGTATAATGATATCTGTCAGATCATGGGATCACAGTCACAGTTTATGCACTTTGATACAGATGCAGAGTCCTTTGTCACTCTTTTAGACTACTACACATGGCATATCAGCATTAATGATTCTCACGAGGAAACTTTTATTTGTTTTGAATTCAAATTTCTCCTCACCTCTGCCAATTTATTCTAACAGATACAGATCAGAGAAATGGTCATGCTGTGTTCTCTCTCACAGACTATATGTCTTGCGCCCAGGGCAAATGAGTCGCAAGTCGCGCCAAATGAGTTCAAGTCACTGCTGTTTTTTTTACTATTTTTCACTATTTTCCAACTATGATACCAAAATATTTCTTTTTGTTTCAGATTAAAAAAGGTTAAATTGACGTTCTGTGAAAAAGCAAATTTAGTATCTTAGTTGGAAAGTAGTTTAAAACGGCCAAAAACAGACGTTTATCTTCGTTGCCTGTGGCGACTTCCGACTCATTTGCCCTGGTCGCAAGTCATATATACTCACAACACAGGGACATCCACTATGAGTTCCACCAGTGCATTGATGAATTCCTCAATCTGGGAGCCAATCTCAGCTGTGTCGTCGGCAGAGCTGCCTGCAACAGACAATCAACAACAAACATTTCAAAGTAACAGCTGTGATCCTGAGTCAAAACGAAACAGATGATGGTACGGGTTTTTTTACTTCTTGGAGCACTTTTAGGTTTGGGGAGTCAGCTTTCCATTGATACTGAGAACCCTAGTTATGGCAAATTTGAGGCATGTCTGGACAATAATTATTTTGAAATAAAAAAAAATTAGGAAAAAAAAAAAGATACCTGTCAGAGAAAGCATCACCTACACATTTCAACCAAGTAAACTCCTGTAAACACTGGCCTGCATGCCATCTTGTCATTGGCACAGAATTCAGTAAGGCTAGGTAAGCTTCCCAAATGCTGAGTAAGGAACAGTAATCATCTTGACCGCCACGCATTTCCTGAGAGATCTACTGCTCTTCCATGACTAATGAGGTATAGTTAGTTGGCATTTCTTCACAAGCAAAATCAGATTTTTTTTTAAAAAGGGATAGTAAGATACTGGGAATTTGGGGGGAAAAAATAAAAGAAATAGAAGAACAGTGGTAATGTTTCACCATGGTATAAAATTAATGTTCAAAGCAACAATTCCTTGCTTACTAGGGTTAAATAAGGTTTATTGTATATTAGTGGACAATATAAATGTCTGGTAGCCAGTCAGAATGAATAGTAAATTGCTGGACTCGAATAAAAAAAAATCAGGATCTGAATGTGATAGAGGTGGTCTGACAATGATCATTTTTTCTTTTCACTGAAGAAATTGAAAGACCACTCATCATTGAATAAGTAAATATTGTTCCTTTAGGGAGATTGTAAGATGTTTTTACATGAATATGGTGTTACCCCTTAATTAAGACCTGGCAAAATGTAGGCAAAATCAGATCACATTAGAGAGGGGGGGGTTTTAATTCAAGGTTATAGGTTCTGACATGTTATGTCATTTGAGCAAATTCACTAATATGACACAATGGAGCAAAACTCTTCAAACAAAAAATTAATATTATCTTTTTAATTACTGTAGGTCCTACTTCAGGTTGTTTCCATTAATTCTAAAAAAAAAGACAAACAACAAAAAAATGACAACAAAAAGAAATGTCTCAAACAATTTCTGTTTACTATACATAAAGTAAGCAGACATGACCAGCTGGTTAACATCATGATGTGTATTATAGTTATGGGTAGACCGTCGTCTTCTGTCCGATAAGCTAAGCAGGTCGTCAGCATCCACCCAGATTTTTGAGTGGAAGAATCTAGAATGAATCTAGATCTAGATCTACATCATTAGATTGTGGTCGGCAACAAGCGGATTGAAAGTGGCAGCATAAAGCGAGGGGCGGGATGAGACATCACGGTTAATCAAAGATATAGGTTCAAAAGGGATTGACACGAGCCATCGTGGAGCAAGCGATGATCGGATCATCAATGACGGGCACACATGAATGACCTTTTATTGTGAGGGCGGGACGGGCAGGGTGAAACACTTAACATAAACAATGACATGTCCGGACTAGGCTACATCATGTACTGTTGGCGTAAAGAAGCCTTAGCAATGACAATCGGCAGGACCACTTCCAATAGCAACAGACGGGAGAATACAGTTTTCTTGCTGAACTATGAATGAAAACTATACTTCGGCGGCATTCTGAATGATGTCAACGTGGAAAAACTAGTATAAAATATCCCAATTCGTCCGAATGCGAGATTTTTTAGACAGCGCGTTCTGTGCACTGGCGATGGCGTGCGGCTGTGAGATGCATTATCTTCGGCTTACTGCTAGTAATACTGGATTAGTACCACGAGTGGACAGAGATCTTCCTCTTGGGCTTTCAGTTTCCAGGAGCTGATGATCGTGCATGACAGACTGCTTAGCAAAGGTCATAATACAGGGGCATTTTGTTAAAAAACAGTGCAAAACTAGAGGTCGTAGATCGTGTTTGAGGGGAAGTCACTATTCCAGGGTACTTTACATAGAGAAATATATCCATCTCTGAGAAAAAAGGTCACAACAGGGGGCAGGTCGTTATCAAGAGGTTCTACTCTATATAGATTTATGCATGGAATTGCTCATATTTAGCGCTTAGAGCCTGTAATTACGGGGGTAAACGCTATACAAATACTCTCTATTAATATCATATTTGCCAATATTTATTCTGATTTCAACTGATGTCATGGGACACCCCCCCCCCCCTCCACCATTAAGATAGCTCTACTCTTTCACTGTATGGACATGCAAGTCATATGACAGTATTAACTCAGTATAGTGAAATATCAACAAACAATTCATTTTGATTGGCTGTAAAAACATATGACCATAGTATACTCAGGAATTTAGTTGTCCAAATCAATACTCAGTAACGACCTAAAACAAGAGAGGTTTAAGTGTGTGTGGGTAGTGTGCTGAAGCTGTGACAATGAGCTTGCTTTTCACTGGACTAAATCAGTTGCTAAAATGCTCTTCCTTACTTACCGTCTGGTTTAGGTGGGAGGCAGTCAAACTGATGTAACAGCAACTCCTCACTCAGATGTTCCACAAAATATTTACACAAACTCCGGATGATGAAGAGGGCATTGTAGGTTTGCCATATAAAGATGTTACTGAAATAAAAAAAGTGTGAAGAGTAATTAAAAATAAAACCAATAAAATACAATTTCTACAAAAACACATAAAGGTCTACTTGTTATCTTACATTTCAAAAACTCTTCATGTAATAACATATCTCTTATTTATAGCATGCTCTTAAAAACAGACAACTGAAAATCTGTAGACACTATGCTGGATGAGGTGTGGGTTCTATGATCTTAGAAGTTGTCAAAATGGTAATATTTGATAGAGAACACCATTACACTCAGTTTTGGGATGCATAGACCTGCCAAATTTATCAGAGATAGTTCTGGCATTCAAAGACTTAAAAAGAATAACATATAAATATTAAACAATGCTACACCTGAAAAAAAAAAGTCTTGTCACATACCTTCGAAATATTTAACACTACTCTCTGCTTTATAAAATGCAAAACAAAAATGCAATATTAAAATATCACAGTGAATCAATACAGGATGAGTTTCTGGACTAGGACTTACTCTTCACATTGAGCTGAAGCTTTCAGTTCCGAGGCTCTGATGAGAAAGTTGTGTATGAGGGATCTCAGGTTGCCAGTGTGGCAATTATTCAGTGCAAAATTTCTGGCAATTACTTCTGTCGATTCTTCTAAGAGCCTTGCATCAGCACTGTTGGAACAAAAATGTAATATAATATGTAATATAGTATGATCTACATATCGACGAATTTAGACCAAATATATTTTCAAATCCTAAATGCTGAGACTTAATTTGCTGTGTTCCAATTTGAATTAAAATACAAAATTTAGGAGAACTGATACTACATTACATGTACATATTTATGGGAAGTTTCATTTTTTCTTACCTTTAGAGCAATTTTTATATTATATGACAATTGCATTTTATTCTTTGATTTTGTTTATTTTTTTCTTACCTGATTTGATTTTTAAAGTATTGTAGTTGCTAAACATAAAATCACATTTTAACAAATCCACTAAGAAGTCATAGAGAGGTGAGAACCTGTTCCAGATTTATGAGGTAAATACTGAAGCACAGTATTGTGCAGTACAAACAATTTTAAAAAATATTCCTCCTCACAACACAATCTCACAATGTACAATAGTATTTCCATGTGAGATGAACTGGAAAGGTACCACACAGGAAGACTGGCATAATTCTATCAATTAACCGAACCTATTGTCTAGTTTCTAAAACTTATTTTTCATCATCAGAAAACAGAGTGGCAACCTTTTTTCTTTGTTTCATTACTGTTCAAAAAGAAAAAAAAAAATGACTGATGAAGTTACATTAAAACCCTTTTATATCTACTATATTAATGCAGTTTCACATGGAAGCCTTACCTGCTAACAGGGATCTGAAATGAGAACGATAACAGCTGATTCCAGAAGGGATCCACAGGGTCAATAGCTTCCTGACTGGACAGTCGTTTGAGGTATTCGTTTGTGGAGAGTTCGCTAAGGCTACTGCTTGTGGCCCCCATAGTTTGTTTACACCAAAATGTTTAGTAAACAAAACTACAAGTTTGTGTCTTGGGTGAAGAGTTACCCACACCTACAGGGAAGTAAACAGAAAATAATGTGAGATGAATCAATGCAATCCATATAAAGTTAATGTAGGACCACAATCTATGATGAGTGTATTTATATCTCAGTCTAATTATTGTTTTATCATCTGAATTCTGACCAAGAATCTAAAAATGGCTATTGCTATTTGAATACTTAGTGTGACTTTGCTTATATATATCTGGATACAGGACTGCATTTTGTCTTAAGTCGTTAAGTATTATGGGTTTACTAAGTATCCTAGTGGGACCAGTTTTCGCTGCACAAAACTGACTAAAGATTGACAAAAATATTGGTATAAAGTAAAATTTTCAGTAAGATTGGGAAGATGCATCATTGACAGATCCCAGCATGATGTTTTGCAGTCTGAATAAGCCGCTATGTTAATCTATTTATAAAGACCTAGCCTCTCTGTGAATGGATTAGGTCCTGAGCCACTGTTGGTAACTAAGATGCTCGTGTTTTAGGGCCTTTCCTACTGTGTTATGTTGAAAATCTACTTGAACTACACAAAGAAGACTCCTGAAGGAAAAAAAAAAATGCTTAAAACTTTAACCTTATTTGAAAACTGACCCTTTGCAGAACACTGCTCTACTATAGGAAAACATAAGATGAGAAGCCATACATATATGCAATCACAAAAAAAAAAAAAAATGCTCCAGAAGATGAAACCTGATCAGTTGAGGATCCTAACCCTGACCTAACCCTAAAATCTAGTCTGAACAAAACACATTTTTTGCACCAAAAATCATGTGATTGTGAGATAGCTGAGTGTGACTGGGTACTTACCATAATCCATATGGCGGAAAACACTCAGAGCTCTACAACATTTCCTTTTCAGGGCCAATTTTGGCAAAATTTCAAATTCAAAGAA
>JBCAUA010560185.1:0-16502 GCA_038406235.1 Peronia verruculata | reverse complement strand
AGTCATTTTCATTCAATAAGACAATATGGTGCTTTTTTTTTTTTTTTTGACTGAACAAACATTACTAAATGTACCGGTATCTTATTTTTATTTTATGTGTGTGCGCGCGTGTGTGTGTGCATGCGTGCTTGGATGTGTTTTTCACTTCTGTGAGAAGCAAATCGAAGAATGTTCCCATACAAAAAAAAAAAATCAGTTATTTTCAATCAAAAAGACAATGTTGCGTTTAGTTTTTGAATTAACAAAGGGTAATAAATTTGATTTGTTTTTTATTTTGGACGTGTGTGTGTGTGTGTTTGGATGTGTCTGCGTGTGTGCCTGCGTTTATTTTTCACTGCTGTAGAAACCAAGTCGAAGAATATTCTCATAAAAACACTGAGTTGTTTTCATTCAAAAAGATACTGTGGTGTTTTATTGTTTTATATTTTGACTGTACACACAAAAATGAATGTTAAAAATCCTCATAAATGTGAACCCACGGACTAGTGAACATTCGGACTAGATCTAGATGTGGGCCTCATAAAAGTTAATGTGAACCCTCGGACTAATGGGACGTTCCCAGAAAAACAAAGGAAGGATGTGATGGTGGTGATGGTGATAGTGCTCTCACCAGAGAGAAAAACGAGAGATGCTAACAAGAGACTTTTAACATTACTTTACTAGCTATGAAGACGCCTCCGGAGCGACTTTTGAGTAGAACTGCGGAAAGCAAATAAACCTTCAGCCTTAAATGATTGTGTTAAGAAGAACAGAATAACTAACACATTTTGTTGTATTCTTATTTAAAAGAGTTGCATTAAACAACTTCATTTCAGGAATCACATTTATCTTTTATCTTGTTGTTGAGAATGACCATTGTTCAGGGTTGTAAAGATTCTTTAGATCTTCAGCCCTGGAGCATTCAATATAGAAATGACCACGAGTCCCGAGTCTGAGAATTTATCCTCTTGGTCTTCTTTCCATTCAGCTTAAGTTGCACGTCTCGTCTGTGGTTCAGCACTTTTTCTACGGTTGGGAGCCATTATGGGTCCACCGCCCTGGGTTCGTTCGTCAGAGTCCGCCCTAAAGGGACATTCCCTTTTTAGTGGGTTTGCACCGTGTTGCCTGCGCGATTAAAAAAAAAAAAAAAAGGCGGACGCACAAACAGACATGCACTGTGCTTTATTATACTATATTAACCTTTTCGTCGTCGGCATCCCTTCGGCTCGAGAGACGATAATGTAGCGCTAAGATAGGGGATGGCATCTTCTAAAGTGGCTGCGGAGCCCCACCCCAGAGTGGTAGAGTACATAAAGGGGGTTGACACTGCCGCAGAGGCTGCCCTCGCTTTTCTCCTTGCCCTCTTGTCAGCAAGCTGGTCGTTTCTGGTAGTTTCTGCCTTTTTCACTCCCTCACTGACAGTGGCTCTCCTGTGACTTCATAGCGTTACACATGCAAGAACATGAAACGAGGCTGGAGGGGATCAGAGATGGGTGAACTAACTTTAAAAAGTTGACTTTTTATTCTGAAAACAAGAGCGATATCACTGGTTATTTAGACTGAAGCAGATAATAATAATAATTCACTCCTATAGTAGGGCTCGAAGAGCTTTATAGAACCAAAATGTTTAGCAGCCACACACGAAATATGCCTGAAAACAAACAGGGGCAATAACATACGTACATAATATAACATGGTATACAGAAAGACTCGAGACATGCTCACACACATAATCCTGTAGTACAATTCAAACGCATACGTAAGTCTGTAGACATGACTGACGGCCCTCTCGCCGGCAAGACTTGAAAACATTACTCAGACAGATACTTGTTGAACAGGCATGTTTTTAACTGTCGTTTAAACGTCTCTAGGCTTGAATAATTGCAAATAAGATGACCACTATCTGTTCTATTATTTACTTGAAACTTAAAATTATATTGGGCAGTTTTGCTCCTCGTCTTTCCCCCATCCACACACAGAATCCACCTCAACTCCCCACCGCCTCCTAAATTCAGCATCCCAAATGTCTCAGAATCCCCAAACCGATTAAATCTGTTTTAAAAATTAATTTCTTAGGGACGAACAAACAAAGACGAACCGGGAACGGTTTCTTAAGCCAGGAATCATCCAGTGTAATACTGCATTAATGCGCTTTCCGCTGTGCTAAATTGAAAGTTGGAAATTAGATGCTTCCATCAGGCAAGGGCCGTACAAACAAAGCACCGTGTTGACAAGGGAGCCATAAATTAATCAAGATCGGATTATAGGGACATGCCAGTTGCGGAATTTTCCATTTAAGCGGAATATCTCCCGCAGTTTAGTTTCCGTCTTAATGAAAATGTTACGTGGACTCTGTTGTTTTTTTTTCAGCGGAGAGATAAGCCGCTTCCGGCTTGTCACGCGCTTCTTCCGTTCTTTCACTTTTTTTTATCCCGCTCTCTCTCTGTCTCTGTCTCTCTTTCTCCCTCTCCTGGTAGGCTTGGTCTGCGTTTTCTTCACCATTCCCAACACACACATACACACACACATATATATACGCACGCACGCACACACGCACCCGCACACGGACGCACACACGCACGCACGCACACACACACACACACACATACACACACACATATATGCACGCTCGCGCACACACACACACACACGCACGGGCGCACACACAAACACACACACACACACACACACACACACACACAAGCCGGAAGAGAATTGCTGGGTTTCTATTCGATCCTCCTTGGGTCATTAAAACGTCAAAATCCGATGTTGGCATTGTTTGGGTTTTTTTTGGTCCATTTCAATTAGCCCCCTGGCACCCCCCCCCCCCGGTCCCCCCTCTCTTTCCTCCCCGCCCAGCTCTCAGTCTCTGTCCCTGGCTATTCGTCTTTTGTTTCTGAAAACCAACACAAAAAGACACAAAACAACACAAGACTGAGAGCAACTTTATCACTAAAGTGTCTGACATCTGGTAGTAATTAGTTCCAGCCTTCCCCTGTGATGTTAGAGACGAGATTTTAATACAGGCACTGGCCGAGGGTTATGACAACCTGACGTCTCGAGGCGGATCTAAAATTAGACAGTGATGTCAGCGAGTCTGCCATTGGTGCAGACTACAGACAAAGTTTTGTTGTGAGATTAAAGATCCTTTCACACACGAGTCTCGCTGGCTTGTTCTCATCCAGTGCCTGCTGATCCGTCCGTCTTGCTGTTATCCCAGTGTAGTTAACTCACTGTCGCCGGTATCGTACTTCTGAATAGTTTATATTCAACTAAACAAAAACCCGGAAATCCCCACCGGAATGTTTGTACCCCCCGCTAAAATTAGAACACTCACTGATATTTGTTACCGCTTGACCACGAGATCTGAGAACAATAGTCACTGGTCCCGTGCATTTTTGTTGTGGTTTCCCATGTCATTGGTAGTGAACAGTTTGCAGTATTTGTACCCCCTACTAAAATTGGCCGGGGATTTCCAGCCGTTCGCCTGGTCAGAACAAATCTGTTATGCTGTCACTTGATAGGCCCACTTCTCAAGTCACTCTCTAAACGAACTATCTGAAAAAAAAAAAATTCTTAACATTTGTAATACTGAACTCTCCAAACAAATTGAACATATTTAGTCTTGAACCCCCTCATGATTAAGAAGTTGTGAAGATAAGCCTTGTAGTAAGTTTACCGTATATGACTTTTGTTGTAGTTACTGATTATTCTTTCTGTACTTCGGTAAATATTATTATAATCTTGAATATATATATATTTTTTTACACTTGAATGGCATTGATATCATCTTTAGCGAAATACAGATGTGTTGACGCGTCGTTTGATATAAATTCCAAACCAAACTTCTTTTCCAAGCGAAAAGGTATCTGTCAGTAACAGCAAAGCATGATTTAATTATATCTCAGCATATCTTAACTTATCTCTGTACTTATCTCATGTGTTCTCTCTGTCTTCCCCTGATCAGGTGGCGGAGTCCAGCCTGCAGAGACAGGAAGATTTCCACAGCACCAGCTCAGCCGAGACAGGAACAGGCGACAGCGGGCACGGAAGTGACGAAGACATGTCCAACAGCCTGGAGCATGCGCACAGCCCAGGCATGGTCATCGAGCACGCGGTACCACTGGACATCTCGTCAGGATCCAGCCAACTACGGGTCAATCTGGGCGGTGGTCCAGGAGGGTCCACACGGCTGGGAGGTGGTGGTAGTTTGCCGTCCCAGCAACATCGTGGACAACAACTGCAGTCCGCCATGAAGAACCCACGGACAAAGGGCAGTAACAGCTCTGTCCGGTTCGATCCCCACGTCACAGACATTTATGGCCAGAGACTGTCTCTGAGGGGTCAAGCGACATCTCCACCACAGCAACCACCTCACCATCTCATTCCTCGCCACAACAGCGGCGGCAACATCTCCCATGTCTCCAGACAACCACCACCACTACCACCACAACAGCAAAAGCAACATCCCCAGCTTTATACAACATTCCAACAGCAGCAACAACAGCAAAGTCGCCCTCTACAACATTCCAAATCCCGGCAGCCAACAACGGCAACGACGCCGGTCTATCCAGGCCCGCTGGCTAACAAGAACAGCCACCCGCTGTCCCATTTCCCTCCCTCACGCCAGATCTCCCTGCTATCACAATCTTCCCTGGGCGAGGATGGCCGCGACGACAGTGACCTCAATACCACAACTTCAGGCAGTTACAGTGTTGCCTCAGACGATGTCGCCAGAGACTTGTATGTATAAATCTCTAAAGCAATTTATTCCTGCTAATATTCTGTCGCCTGCTTTGATTGACATGGAGCTGTCAGTCCACCACTGGTTGAAATGTGCAAGCTTGTTCGATGTCCTGATTATGATGTCAGGATGTCCCTTGCACCAGCTCCCCAAATCCTCCGAAATCAGCGTTTGGCTTTGGTGCCGGCTTGGTTTCTATTGCTCACTATGAAACAACACTCTTACAGTCAGTACCATAGCTGTGTAGTGTCAAAAAACGGACCTAACTCTATGGATCATCGTAAATGCCTGGATGAAACAGAAGGTAAGAATGCGCCTGGTTCGCTGGGCTTACAAAAGAATCATCGATGAAAGTAGAAGTTCTGATCCAAGTGGAATTATCGGTGTGATGATAGTCCATCAAGAAAGATTTTGAGGAAAGAATTCAGAGCTTCAACCTCCCATGCCAATTATAAGCATCAACAAGAGAAGAAACAGTGGTTCGTCCAAAACAATGTTTTCATCTTTAGTAAATCGCTGTCTCCGCCAAAAGAAGAGAAGAACAAGAAATCACCGAGATTCTTGCTTACTGTGGTCAAATCAGTAACATTTTAGAAATCAGCAATTTCCTGACAGATGGCAAAGCTACCAAGGGAACTCGACAGTGTCTTCGTTGCGTGTGTCCCAGAATAACATTATGACGAACTCGACAATGTTCTTGTTCTGTGTGTTACCGAATAACTTTATGACGTTTGATAAACTTGACGTAAGCGGCGTCACAGGGCACGAACTGCCTCGTCATGTCCATCCGACTTTGGACAAAGTTGAACTCATTCGGATGGTTTCTGGAGCAAACAATTTTTTGCCTCATCTGCGTGAACAATGGACTCAATTTGAGGGAGTTAATACTGGTGTATACAGAATGTATGTGATTTGCAGTTGTTATTCTTGAAACATCTTTACTGTCTCGAAAGTTTTGCCTTAAGAGAGTTGTCAAAGTGACAATGTAATTCCATTAACTGCAGCAGCAAAACCATTTTTCTATATTTGCCAGCACCTTTGCCTCACTTGCGCCAACTGGCCAGACAGTAGGTCTATTACTAGACATTGTTTAAGCAAGGTAGATCACTCTGGTGAATCTTTGTTTCACCCAGCTGAGTTACCTCTCTCTGTCAGATACATGACATAGAAAACAAGGCATTGTAAAGAGAGAGAAATTCAATTCTGCCTCTGTCATTGGAAACAAACTAAAATATTCATTTGAACAAAAAATGTCATTGCAAGAAAAAGAACAAAAACAAAACAAAAAACAAAACACACACACACAAAACAAGAAAAACAAACAAACAAACAAACCAAAAAACAAAAAAAAAAGCATCCGTCATCCGACGGTGAATTCTTGTTTTAAGTTACTCATGTTTTCAAATAAAAAGAGAAAAGGCGATTTTTTCCCCTCCATTTTAAAACAAAATGATTGCTTTATACTTCTCGTACCTGATAAAGGAAGGTAACATGGCTGATGATCAAAACAGTTTCATTACATTGTCTTGTATGTGGGAGAAGGTCTGTTAGAAGACACAGTCAATCAATTGTTATGGATGCATTCAGGATGTTATCCACTCCCACGGATTGTAAAAGTCTCAGATTTTCAATGCTCTTGTGATCTCTGATGTTTTGTGTTAGGCCGTGGCCACAGTGCATCTATGTCTGTGTCTAACTCTCGCACTGCAGCCGGATGTAGTCATGTTGGAGCTTGCAAGATGCAAAAAACGCAGGCGGGTATAACAAACAAAAAAAAAAAAAACACGAGCTGGCACGCCAGCTGGCCACATGGTCAGACCCAGACGTACTACAGCCCGCGGCAATGAAATGGGTTTGGCGTATAACATTATGTGGCTGCACTGCGAGACTTAGACACAGATGCACTGTGGCTCTGGCCTTTGTGAACGGAAAACAAAACAAAAGAACAACAACAACAACAACAAAACTAAACTGTAATAAATGAGGAAGGGACAGCTTCGAAGGAGGAGAAAAAAGTCTTGTTATGGCAGTATGTTTTATTACTACTGTGCCATCATATGAACAAAAAATAAATTATATATTATCTATTCCGTAAAATCGACATGTATAAAATATTATGTTGTGTTTTCTCGTGAGTACTTGTTGTGTCTATAAGAAATGTTATAACAAAGAATAATGAAATGGATGGAGACTGCCATGTGGGATTAAACAGAGATTATCGAAAGAGAGAAAGGGGATGAGAGAAAGAGAAAAGGAGAAAGAGAGAAACAGAGAGAGGGATAGGAAGGAGAGAGAGAGAGAGACAGACAGAGTGAGAGACAAGTAGAAGAAGTGTAAGAAAGAAAGAAAAATGTCGAAGTGTATAATACGTACGTTATCGAAGTATTACGAGACCATTTCATTTGTGAATGGCTTAGAGTTGTACAAATAGAAATCTGTGAACGAATAAATGAATGAACGAATGCATTAATGAATAACTGAATGAGTTAATGGACGAACTGATGATTAAAAGAGTGGAGTGATGACGAAATCAAAGAGTAAATCTACGAACAAACGAATGAACAAATAAATGAATAAATGAGTACATGAATGAATGAACGTGTGAATGAATGAACGTGTGAATGAATGAATGAATGAACGTATGAATGAATAAATGAATGAATGAACGTGTGAATGAATGAATAAATGAATGAACGTATGAATGAATAAATGAATGAATGAATGAGTTAATAACAAGTGACTGCCTTAATGAGTTATTGAATGAAGGAGCAAACAAACGAATGAATGAATGAACGATCGAAGGAACGAATATCTATGACATTTTATCGTACAGATCTACATCAGTTGTCTATTGGTGCCTATGACAACTTTTACTGTCTCTGTCCGCGTCTTGTCTTGTATACAAGATGAGAGATCTCTTACTTGCAATGTAGTGTGAAAGTTTTGGACTGTCATAGACAGATGAATGAATGAATGAATGAACGTATGAATGAATAAGTGAAGAAATGAATGGGTGGATGAATGATTAATGAATGAATGAATGTATGAATGCATGGAGGAATGATGAATAAGCGAATGAATGATGAATAAACGAATAAATAAATGAATAAAAGATAGAGTCAATGAATGAATAAAGGAATGAATGAATTAATCAATTAGTTGACCAACGAATAAATTAGCATATAAATCAATGAATGAACCAGTGAATAAATTAATGAATAAATGAATAACCAATGAATGAACGAGTAAATGAATGAGTGAATGAATGAATGAATGAGTGAATAAAGAGTGAATGAATAAATAAGAATATTCATGAAGAAATGAACGAAAAACATTATGATATTATATGTTTATCAGAGATCAAAACGATTGTGTATAAATACTGTACAAAGAGAAAATTGTTCCGTCATATTTTAGAGTCTCCGAAAAAAAAAAAAAAACACATCTGTAATGTTCATCCAGTCCATATTTTTATACTGAAATGTCTCTCTAAGCCGTGTCTCATTAACAACAAATGTTGTATATAAATTTCGTCATTATTATTCCAATGTTGTACATAAAATGGTTACATTTCCATCCTTTGTTATAATACATGTTTTATATGTCACAGAGGCGTAAAAATTATTAAAATGATGAAAAATTACAACAGTCTTATTTCGTGATTTTGTTTTTTTTACTATTAGTTTTGTTCTGTGTTTCAGTCCTTTTTCTTAGTCTTTCTTTCTTTCTCTCTCTCTCTCTCTCTCTCGCTTTCTCTTTCTCTCTAAATTTAGAAAAGGAAAAGGGTGACTCAGTGTTCAGTGCAAGAGTAAAAGAAAGACACACACACACACACACCACACACACACACACACACACACAATACACACACACACACAGAGTGAGAGAAAGAGAGATAAAGAGAGAGAGACACACAGTAAGTGAACAAGACCGAAATGAACAGAGAAGGAAACCCATGAGTTAGAGATCAACAATAATATTTTAAACAAAAACAAACAAACAAACAAAGAAGCAAAATGCTAAGACAGAAAAAAGTAGACAACAAGCGTGAGAGAGAGAAAGATTGTAGCAGAGAAAGATTCATAGACAAAGAGAGAGAGAGAGAGAAAGAGAAAGAAATTGTGATTTTTTGAAAAAAAAAAAGAAATCATTATTTTATTTTTCATTTTATAAAATAGAAAAAGACTGTCCAACCGGCAACTAATTAAACAATTTTGAAAATTTTGAAAAAAAGCAAATAACACTTATAAATTTCTTCTTCTTGATGTTGAAGGTAAGCCAAATTTTCAGACCAAATTGGTCCTTCTTCAGGGCAACAAAGTAAACATATAAAAATGTAAATAGGATATTGCTGTGTACAAAAGAAAATACCTCATCATCACCATCATCGTTTGAACTGAATAATTGATAATGTCGTAAATTTCAAGACCTTTACCGCCGCGAACTTGTACATAATTAAACACTTGTGCTTTAGAATGAACACTTATCAACCAGGAAGACTAAATAGTTCGAAAATTGATGAAATTGACGAAGCGCCGCCATCATCATTATCATACTGCACGTCGCTCCGTGATCTTAGCTATCATGATTATATCTGCAACACCCCATGTTCCTAATTCACTGAAGTGACAGGGCTGCCTAGCTTCATTAACAATCTCATTCATTCATAAGTTTGGACATACGACATTGCTCAGGTATTTGCATCAAAGATTTGATTCGGGACTAATTCTTTAAAAAAAAATAAAATAAAATAAAATAAAATAAATTAAAGTAAGAAAATAGGAACAACTGGATGGATTAGAAATCACTTTACAGCCACAAATGTCAACGAAACAATTCAGAACAGAGGCTTGAGTATTATGAAGCCTGAATGAAGAAAAAGTGTAAATAAATAATAATAAAAAATAATAAAATATTTAAAATCATAATTATAACAAAATAATGAAAATAATAATAACAATTATGAAGAAACAAACATTTTAGAAAAAAAGAAAAAAACAACAAAAAAGAAGCCAATCTCACTTAAGATCTACATGTACTTGAAAATTTACACCCACTGCTCTTATAGCACCTTCTCACCCAATTTTTCCCCTTACCGGAAAAATCCCGTTTATTCATTCATCCTCCTTCTCTCTTCGATTGTCTTCCATTCACGTTTTCACAAAAGGTATACTTGTCGTTTCATTTCTGTTGCATTTGTAACTACAGATTTCGATGGTGATGTTGTGATTGTTGCTACTAGTAATGCTTTTGTCATTGTTCTTACTGTTGTAGCTGCTGTCGCTGCCGCTGCGGTTGTAGTTGTTACCACTGGTTTCGCATATTATCTGCCCCTCCCCTAAAAGGGACTCGTGTAATGGAGAATCATTTTGACCAGCCGTATAACTTCCCTTTTGCCCGACAAATGTTGTGTTGAGCAAACAATTTAAACAGGAACAAATCTCTTTACTTCTTGTCATTCGAAAGACTCATCACCAAAAAAAAAAAAAAAGTTGATAAAATTATCACAGTAAAAAAAAAAAAAATACCATGGTATATCTTTCAAGGAAATGGCGCAAAAGTGATTTTTTCCTCCTTACACTGCTTGTTCAATCCCTCTCTTGTATGGTAAAGGGAGGTAATAGGGCTGAGCACAACGATCTCCCATTGCAAGACAAGAATCATTTGCTCCAAATCGTTCGACAGCAATTCCTTACATCAACGTAGAGCACATGAAAACGATGCTACCAGTCCAATGCTTTGTGTCAAGGAATGGGTGAGTCATACTGCCACCTGGATTTTGCCTACGGTAACCTATATCTCACATTATGGTTATCGCATGATCTACAGATCTGGACAGCATCGAATGTGCCGTACTTTTGGTTCCATAAGTCCAGTCGCTCTCTAAGTCTACCACCAGATGGACGATGTAGGCCTACGCCAAATTCGTAAACAGTGTGAAGGTTTCGATGTCTGGCGCGCCATACTCCAAACTGTTTACATTACTATGGTAGAAGATGGCTGGGCAAGTGCTTACCAACCAGCCCAAGGGGCGGCTTACCGTTGATTTACAATCATAAAAAACGCGAATACTTTCCTTTTTTTTCTCTCTCTCTTAGAGACGGTGAAGATGACTTGACCTTTAGTTACAATGATAGTTTTACATGTACGTGCAGTGAACCTTGATGATTATGGCAATAACTGAAGAGTCAGGTACAAATACAATACAAAATAATACAAGTCCGGTATAGGCCATTGCTAAAATTATATAGATCATGCATCGTCTTTTTTGGAGAATTATTACCCATGTTTAACATTCTGATGGAATCATGCACTTTTTTTTAATCTCGTCTTTCTCCAGCTAAGACTTATAACCTCATATTATATAAAGCGATGTAACACTAACACTAGTTTTCACAGATTAAAATACTAGTGTATTTTGTGAAAACCAAATCAATATGTCGTTGTGTAAAACATATGTACTTGAGTAACTGTATGTATCGTATGTATATTTTCACAGCCACGGTCGAGTTTCTAACACTCTATTGCTTCAGCCAGCTCTCAAGAACCAAATGTCCTCAAAATCTACAGATATTTTATTGTCTAAACAAAAGTTGAAAGTACAATGTTTGGAATATTGAAATATTGTCACAAAATGTGTATGTCATAGTCATAGTAGCAACGGGGTTTTAAACTGCAAGCATAAAAAAAAAGGATAACACTTTATTATAATAATATAATAATATGTATTGACATAGAATAGAAAAAAAAAATAACTAGTTGGATGCACAAATCAGAATTATTACAGAGAGGATATGGACAGAAGACCGGAGAAAAAAAAAATAAATAAAAACAAATGAACAACAACGTCTTATTGGACTGATTTTCAACGATTTGATAATAACAGCTCAGAAAATCTTTTCATGATATTTTTCCGACTCAGATGCGCAGCTTACCAGGCAATGTGCAGCTAAAATTTGAACATTGATTGTGTCGCACCCTGTTGTGAAAGTTTTCACTGTGAAGCTTAGTCTGACATCCTCTGTGGCGAAGCGTTAAGACTCGAATCCCCCAAAATGGTATAGAGTATCGAAATCGGGCTTCTCCTAGAATCTGCTTTGGCATGCCAGAAAGTGGTTACCTGAGTTGTTTTTAGAACCAAGCTGCCAAAATCAAGACCGAAATTATTATGCAAATATAACACAAGAAAAAAAAATAGAACTCAGTTATCAAAATAAGAACAGAGAGAGCTACTAAAAAAAAAAAAAAATGACTGACTGAGTGCGTTTTATTGGTAGAGACTGAGGTTAGTTTATGAAGACATGTTTTATAAATAGGACTGTTTTGACCAGTGTGTAAACTACTGGGACCAGTTTCAGTAGAATGGACCTGTCTCTGATACATGTCATCTCAGTTCGACACCACACATGAAATAAATGACATGTGTATGTTACTTGTTTGTTTTTTTAATGCGTTTTGTGTATTTCTTTATATTTCGATCGTCTCTCATGTCCCATGGAAGAAACAGTAACACACACACACACACACACACACACACACACACACACACACACACACACACACACACACACACACACACACACACATATACACACACCGAATTGTAACAATTAGGTACCAATCCACCCCTCCTTTTGTTAGTCCCTCCGTCCATCCGTTCATCTGTCTGTCTGCCTTTCTGCCTATATCTGTTTGGTCTGTCCACCTGCGTGTATATTCATTCATGCACTTTCTGTTTCTCTTCTTCAACTAAAAAATACTTATTTTTCTCACACAGTAGAAAAATAAAACAGGCGATCAATGTTACGAATTGATTGATCGTCAATCGATTAGACAACAGGCGAAGTTGTTCACGTTTGGACTGTATTGCCGTCACTTTATTCTGTAACTTAAAGTCATAAATAAAATTTAACTGTCTAATTGGCTATCGACAACGAGTCAAGAAAACTATGAAGACCACCTCGGTAGGACATCACTGTCGGCTTTTTTCTTATGGGCAGGAGCTGCTCATCGATATCGTATTGCCTTCGTATAACAGCGAGTGTAATTTCCCAAATCCAAGCCTTTCAAGAAGATAGCACTGCTTCATAAGTGTGATCCTGTTCTTTCTTTCTTTCTTTCCTTCGTTCTTTGTTTCTTAATTTCTTTCATTTCTTCTGTCTTTCTTTTTTTCAATCCTACTCTCTTTCTTTTGTCTTTCAAATTTCTTTCTTCTCTCTTTCTATCCCCCCTTTCTCCCCCCCCTCTCTCTTTCTCTCTACCAACTATATATATATATCTGTAACTTGCTCGGGGTGGATTTAGAATTGGATCTCCGGATGTTTTCTTCTGTTCCTTTTTTTTGAACGCCTGATTTATTTCAAATATCCCTAGCCATGGACTTATCATTCTCATTTTCTTCAGTGACGTAATCCCCTATAAGCTAAAGACTTGACAGGGCTGTTACTGCAGATTAATATATCAACATTCAATTTCTCACAGGATGATACCCTGCTCACCATGTCAGAAATTCATCCCTACAGCGTGTATCGAGGAATTCAATCTGCCTATCAGGTATATTATATTTGCCATTGTCAGTATAACTTGCAAGGAATCTCTCAATTTTCTAAAACTATAGATCAAAGGCGTGACCGAATTTGTAACTGACAAGGCCTCAAGTTAGGCAAGGCTGCAAAGGTCTCGCAAGACAAGAATCATAATATAATGTATGAACTTAAAGAGTCTGTGTTAAACAACAATAATTTAGCCTAATCTTGGTTAAACTATCTAGCATTTTCTCAGGCCTTAATGCATTATTGTTAAAAAGCAAAGCTGCACATTGTCTTGGGGCAAGGAACCAGAAAAGGGGGAACAAAATAAAGTTAGATCTGGTGATAGAAATGTTTCTCGTTACAATATCGATAGACTTAGGCCATATTGAATTGATAAATAAATTTTGACTCTTCTTAGACATCACGGCACGCTGTTCTGCTTTGAGTAACGTTTGACGGAAAGTATTTAATTACTCTCCAAACTGCGTTTGACGAATGCAGTATCTAATCTGCGATTGGCCACAGAAACTTCTCTACACATTCCTATCCTTGTTATGCATAAGGCTCTCTCACACTATTGATGGCCAAGGGACTGTGATGGAAGGGGAGGGGGGGGGGTGAGGGGTGAGGGTAACAACACTTTTTGAGTACATGGAATTATAATTCAGCACTTCAATGAGTGCTCTGAGGGCCAGAGCTCATCACTGAATTGTTATTCTAACTAAACCTACATGTACTGAAAAACAAGATGACTAAGTACGTGTATCTAGCCAGGTGGTTTTTTGCTTGATTTCTCATTGTGCTTGTCGTCTTGTTGAAATTTGGTCGCTTAATGTTCATACAGAATTAACAAGAAGACCGCACTTCAGTACAGTGGTTTAATATAAATCTGTCATTGCATCTTTTATTGTAGTTATATCTAGTCAAGTAGCATTTGAATTACGAAATTTAATTCTTTGTTCATCCGGACAGACTTCAGGCCTGCTCTCATACTCGTGATATGCTAAATACAACGATCAAAATAGAATTCATAACCATGGCGTTATCTCCTGTTTATTTCTTTGTCCCACTATCAAATTACAGCCGTATGCGACGCCAGCGAGCTCTTCCATCCAATCAACGACTGATCACTGCATTTGCTGCATTCTGCGCGGTTGTTGTCATGGTAACTTACTTGGAAACATCCCGGATGCTGATTCCCTCCAAGGTGGTCTCCAAAAAAGATCTTCATACGCTGACTTCCGGTAAGCTAGTCCTTTCGTCATTTACATACATTAACTTCACTTCACCTGGCTCTGGCCGTTCAGCTGTCCTACAGGCGCCAGTCTGGGCCGCATAGATAATGTGTCTGTGTATGGAACGGCTATTCTCTATAGTTTTCTGCTGGATTAATAATTCTTATGTTGAGTGCCGGTACGTGTCTGGAGGCATTGCGGGCTGCTGTTCATGTACTTTTATTAATATAGATTTTTGGTTTCGATATCACATTTATCACCAGAAGCACATTTTGATGCACTTCAGATTTATCATTTATCAACTTGAGGTCTCTCAGAAACTGCAACCATTGGAGTTTTCCTGAAATTGCTGGCTGCTATTCCATACAGCAGACTCAGTTCTTCAGAACGTTCGGGTGTAGTAGTATCAAACGTATTCATCATTATCGGCGGCATCACCAGTTGTCTTCTTAAAGTTCGGAGTAGCAGCATTAAACGTATTCATCACTATCGGCGGCATCGCCAGTTGTCTTCTTAACGTTCGGAGTGGTAGCATCAAACTTATTCATCACTATCGGCTGCATCACCAGTTGTCTTCTTAACGTTCGGAGTAGTAGCATTAAACGTATTCATCACCACCGTCTGCATCATTCACTGTTTTCTTTATCATATATAAAAATGCAGCGTCTCTGTAGGCTTTTCAATTTTCTGCCTTGGAGACAAATAACGATCTACATCCTTAAACTAAAACGATCTACATCCTTAAACATTCGCTTAATACTTAATGTAGGCCACATATTCTTGATAATCATCTTTTCTTGCATCTCTTTCATACTGACTCATCAAGATGCGTCAAAATTAAATACTTGACATCGACATGCATCCAAACTTCCCTAACCTGAATTAGGCAAAGATTGCCCGGCGGAACAATAGAGCCTGTAAGTCTGTGATTGATACATTTTTCTCCTACATCTTTGAGACTTTGGGCAAGTGACGGATCATATAGACATATCTGTCTTTTTGTTTTGTTTTGTTCTGTTTTGTTTTAAACAAAGATATTCAGGAGTGTTCTTGTCTTTAACTCATAGATCACAGTGGCACCAATAGTGTTTATATCTCATAGCAGCATTCCTGGCACTCAAATGAGAGATGATATGTCAGAATTTCATTTCTCAAGCCTGTGCTGGAGAAATGATTCATACTCATCAGATATGTGAGGTGGTCTTCACATAAAAATCAGCAACTCGTCTAAAGAATATACAGATTTGACTGGAAGGGTAATTTTAATGGATCTCTTCATGTCTATAAACACATGAACAGAAAAGAACTTCATCGATACTGAATTCCCTACAGCTCACTCTGCCTTCCTGCTGTTACATTTTTCTGCATGACTGAATTGTCGAAAATTATTATTATGTTACAGTTAAACTTATTATTGTACAGCTTGTTTGTTTGTTTGTTTGTGTTGGGGTTTAACGACACATCAACACGTTTACGGCTATATTGTTTCAAACACGGTAAGATACATTTATACGTCAAGAAGAGAAGAAAGAAAGCGGGACAGAGGACAGGGAGCAAGGAGAGAGAGAAGAGATGTCATCCCGTGGAACGTCGAGAATGGCACTCCATGGGAGACACCCCGCCGACGGTGGGCTTACACCGCCTGCAGGTGGGAGCAGATAACCTACTTATAAATTCCAGGCCCCCGTGGGGGACTTTAGTACATTAAACGTTTCCGGCGCGATTTGAGAAAACACCAAATAATCATGAAACACGGTACAGTCGAGTCCGCTTAAATCGAATTTGCCGGGACCATCCTCATGGGTTCGATTTATGAGAGTTCGTCCTCCAGTTTTTGACAAGGGAAACAATTCCCGAATTACCTATGACCAAGTACTATTAGTCCTTGTCTATGAGATAAAAGTTGAGGAGGCTGCCGCTTTCTCCACATGTTCCCGATGTTTTAATATCGTCGAGTGTATTTGGGGGAATGCCATATTTTCAGCTATGGCCTTCTTGGATATCGCACTTCTA
>JBCAUA010560075.1:2100-16503 GCA_038406235.1 Peronia verruculata | reverse complement strand
TCTGTCTGTCTGTCTGTCTGTTTGTCTGTCTGTCTGTCTATCTATCTATCTATCTATCTATCTATCTATCTATCTATAATGTATACATGTAAATAATATCCAGACATATGTCTTGAGAAAAGCAAACAAAACGAAATCTTATCTTATACTCAGGATCAAGTGACATTACACTGAACAGCTTGCGTATCTGTAAGCTACATTGTATAAGTACTTGTAGCAACAATTTACAAAAATAACGATGTTAGCATCATCTGATAACAATCTGCAAATTGAGACTAAGAGATTGAAGTGGTACTCGGACATCATGTCTGTGAAAAGATATGAAGAAATCTAAATCATAGTACTTTGTCCCGATAAGTAACGCGTGCCAACGCTCTCTCAGGTGACATTTCATGCTTAAAATAACTGGATACTGGGCTGTCAGTGAGAGTTATCTCATCCACCCACTCTCAGTAAAACCGGTTCTGGTTAAACAAAGGACTGAGGGCAAAACATAACCGCCTCTTTGCTCGAAATTACAAACTTAAATAGAGAGAGAGAGAGCAGAGAGAGAGAGCAGAGAGAGAGAGCAGAGAGAGAGAGGGAGAGGAAGAGAGAGAGAGGGGAGGGGGGGGGGAGACTCATTGTCTGTGTAAGCTGAGGATACACTATCTGTGCTGTATATAAAAACAAATAACAAAGGACACACTGAGGTATGAATCAGGAGAGTTTGAGATAAAAATAAAAATCCCGTAAAATCTATTACATGTACTACTCCGACAGATTCAAAGGCGATATACACTTGTGTTCCCAGTTCTTTAGAAACCGTATAACTTGTCCTGCTGCTTATGCGCTCAAATCCCTACCTTTCTAAATAATAATAATATTCTCTAGGGCTGTCTACTGTCGAATATATATTTAAATCTGAGTCGATTCAGGCAACACGTAAAAAAAAAAAAAAAATTCTCCTTGCAATCGCCTACATACTGTTGTTAACTGTTTCGATATCTAATACCTCATGGATGAGATTCGAAAAATTAATTGATATTCTGTACAGCCTTTCCTTTAAGCACACTCTTCTCTCCCCATTCATCTTACCCCTTAGACGGAAAATCATTGTAAGCTGGAACTTCACGCCGTTTAATTACATGTATTACTAGAGTCTATCATCGGCTCGGGTAGTCGTTTGAACCATTTTATTATTATCTTTTTTTTTTCTGCATGATTATCAAATACCTCATTTGAAAGGCCGTTGGAGCTATGTTATTATAAGATAGATTCAGTCTCATTAACTCTAATTGTATCCAGAGAAAAACAATCGTAGGCAGTTCCACGTATTTAGTTTACATACACGCATTTCGGTATACAGACACACAGTGATATCAGATTTGAAATTGATTAAATATGTGTCTATCATTGATAAGCCTGTGATTCATCTAATAGGATGAAGCTCATTTTTTGTTTGTTTTTTTGTTTTGCTTTTCATAATCCATGTGTGCGCACGCTGATGATGATTCACTTTTAATCATACAAAATGTCGATGTTACATGCCGAGATGCTGGGATTTTGTTTGATGACGTTGATAATCATGCTTAACCCTCTGACTGCTGGAATGGTTTTGATTAAAACTGCCCAAAGCATATATATGGAGGCCAATTGATCATCATTCATGTTAAGACGTTGGTTCTGGACATGCTATTTTAAACAAATGACTCTATATGATGTTTTTATTTATCCTTGTTTCTTTTTAGTTTTTCCCCCCACCCAGTCAATATGATTACAGATTATATGAAATAATTACAGTAGTCAAGGAGTTAACAACGATGGTTTTGGATGATCATTACAGTATGACCACGTGACCGTCGTTACACATATTTTAGTTTGTGACGTTGGAACGGATTCGCAAAAACATAATGTAATAAGTGAATCTTTAACCAGATTGGACCCTTGACACTTCTAGGGTTAAAATAAAAGTGCTCTGAAGTGTCCGGGGTTTTAACGGTTATGACAGAACCACAGTAGGCCTGTGAATCATAGGATATGTATTAGGATAGGCGGACAGAGAGAAGGATGACACAGTTCGATTACAAACGCAGCGACGATTGTAAACTAACAGACGGATAGATAGATAGGGAATGAAACAAACAGGTAGAAGAGAGATAGATTTATTCACGTGGCTAAGCGGATGGTTATGATTATAAATAGACAGACAGACAGACAGACAGACAGGCAGGCAGACAGACAAACAGACAGACAGACAGATAGACAGACAGGCAGGCAGGCAGACAGACAGACAGACATACAGACAGACAGACAGTTGGCCCTCTTAAATTGTGCAACAATCCATCAAGTGTCGCATTAGGTCTCCTGTGTTATGTTCTTTTCCCATGTAATTCTATTATATGAAAAAAAAAATTCACTAATGTAATACTACATATCAAGTAGTATTACATTAGCGAGCACAACAGTATATTACAGTGCTATAGTAGATTGGAAAGCAGGAATGTCTATGCAAGTTGTACTGGTGATATGCTAAAAGTACACACTTTAACGCGCCACATTAGCTGCAGTGATCTGAGAACGCTTTCGCCTATATGCATAACTCACTTGTACTACTCGAATTCAGTCTAATTAACTGGCATTGTTTACATTTTTCTCCTTTTTTTTCAGGTCAGGCGCGTGACGAGTGTGTAAACGAGGGCGAAGTGGCTCCATAAGACTCCAGTACCAGAGAAATACTAGACTCCGGCCCGATACGGCACATTTGTGGTGCGTGTTAGTCTTTGATAAAACAGAGGGCAAGTCTCAAATAGCCTATAGGGAACACTCAGGCTCAAACTCGGTATGTGAAACATGTGTTAAAACAATGCATACATTTTTTTTTTATATCCTCGTATAATTATATGTCGCATATAGATGCTAATGCTTGCTGAAGTGAATTTTGTAGCCATAGCAGAGAAAGAGAGGAATGAACGATTTCATGATGGCTAGATAGATGGATGGATGGATGGGTGAATGGATGGATAGATGAATGAATGAATGAATGGATAGGTGGATGGATGGATGGATGGATGGATGGGTGATGGATGGACGGTTGAACTGATGGATGGATAGACACATCGAGAAATGGGCACATTGAGGTATGGATGAATAGAAATTACGAATGTGACGGAGTAGATATGAACAGAATCGGATGCGAACATCCATACACACATCAAACATATTACTAAGATAATAGACCGCTTAGCCCTAGAAATGTCAAGCAGGAAATCTGCCAAAATAATTCTACTGAATTTTGCATACGATTACTTTCTAAATGACATACAATGTGGAGACAAGACAGTTATCTCATATAGTCATTCACATTTGAACAGTACGAAACTGTACATCAGTACTGAGATGCTGACGCATCAACAGCTTCATCTGACACTTTGGGTATGAAAGACCGTGGAAAAACGATACTTTATGTGAAGCATAGCATTATGCAAGAGGCATTAAGAGAATGAAAATTGGTGGGAAGAAATGTTGCAGTATAAATGTAGTGGAAGAAAAAAGATCCAGCATAAAAAAGAGGTGCACTGCATTTATGACGAAACTGCACGTAGATGTATGTTTAGATTGTGCAACACTTAGAGAACAGGTAAATGGGATTCTCGTTTTGCTTGGTTCACCTGACATCTAATGCATGGTTTTTGTTTTCATCCATGGCTGGGACCTTATTATAATCATAACAGAGAACATTTATTTTCTTCGTTTTCTGTACACAACAAGCTCTAAGCATTTGCAGTCTCTTGACAGATTTAGCGGAGGCACTCATAAATATTATTATATATGTACGTTCACAGCTTCCTGGGAAGTTTAGGAGGCGGTCTCCTGTTAAGGTCCCTATTTTTATTTATCTAACAATACTAGATACTATTCACTGTTTATCCTTTGCTATCGATTTCAACCTGGGTCGAGTCAGGAAATATGTTTGAATTGTCTATCTCAAGGATAAAATGTCTGACGGGCCCCAATTGCTTGTTTGGAAAGCGAAGTTCTTGTCTCAAGTATATAAAATCGCAGTGCAGCTAAGCATCCAAGATGATATATGCTGCTCCTGGTAATGCCTGGCACGTATTTATTTATAGAGTCCTAAGGACTTGATGAAAAGAATGTTCGGCTTTTGGAAGCGTTGGGAAGATGACATGCTTGCACTTTACAAAAAGTTACAAACTACAAGAGAAATAACCAGCCCCTTTCGTGTTAGGGAAGTCCTTTCTTATAGAGAATAATAATAATAATAATAATAATAATAATAATCGTGATCTCTAACAGTGATACTGTCATAATTGTATACTCACTGCATGGAGATATTATAATAGTTACATTTTAGTAGATTTCTTAGAAGAAAAAAAAAAGATCAAGATTCATTACTGCTGTCAACAGAGCCCATGGTGAGTTATCATTAAATGAAATGAAAATTGTTATAATGTGGAAAGCAATCTGTTTTCATCCATCACTTACGATTATCCTCATGTCTATTGCCTAGACCTGTACCGTACGCATTGGTATAATATATACCTTTCTCTTACCTTCCGCTAGTGTAGAGCTCTTCTGTTAACGACACTTTAACTTAGGCATATGTTTCTAAGTGAACTATTGTTGCAGGCAGGGAGGATTGAAGAACACACTGGCGATTACTTTACCGTGACTGGAGTTCCATGACATTTTGTGTAAGGTTACACTCCAGAGGAACAGTTCTCTGCAAACGCAGTTGAGGCAGATCAATCAAAGCCTGGTCTGACATTATCAAACAATGGACCGGTCGTATCCTCATCACACTGGCGAGAACAGCTGTAGACCAAGAGCGATGGAGATCCTTGACATCTACGCCTTGCATAGCATCCTGGCCATATTGTGATGATTATTAAATATGACGACATGTTTTGTACACATATTATTATTAGATCTGAGAAAACGTATATTTGTTAACACCTGCATTGTGTTTCTCTTTTATAGGTTGAGGAAAGCTCTTAGCTGACTAACTAAACCAAAACTTCAACACAATGGGATCCGGAGAAGGAAGTGGTAAAGGCGGTATCTGCCCGGGCATCTTGTGGTCCATCCTGTGGTTCATCATCCTCATCTTCCTGGGCTGGCCCATCGCCTTCTTCATCGCCTGGCTCTACGTCTTCCTTATCCCTTTCAGTGCCTGTATAGAACCGCTCAAGGGCGTCTGTGAAGCCATCTTGAAAATCGTCCAACTTCCGCTGACCTGTGCTGAGGGCATTGTGGGAATGAAACCTCTCTGCGGATAATTAGCAATGAAGTTATTATTTAATTTATCTTTAGAACTTTTTTTTAAAGATCCGATTTATTATTTATACCTTTTTAATACAGATCGTTAGTTATTACAGTAAATTTATGCATTTTAGATAGGGTACCAAAGTTCTTTATTTTATATTATGTGAAAGTTTGACAGGACAGAAACAAGACGCGTTCGCTTTTATTGTCCTAAGCAAATGCTCTGTTTTTCTCATGTTTCGCTGCAGCACATAAATGGGCAGCATTGTCTCTTTGAACGCTGATATCCCTTTATCTGTCAAATTATACCTATTTAGAGCATTCCTACATTTAAAATTTATCATAATTGAATGGTTTCTCTTGAGTTTCAATGGTCACTGAAGTTACGTTACAAAACAAAAAACAAAACAAAATAATAAAAAACAAAACAAAATTTAACTTTAAAAAAAAAAAAAAAAGAAAACATCCGATGAGGGCTCACAGCTGATTGTGTGTTTCTGTGTGTTTTATCATTTAACATAAACTTTGGAACACATCATCGTTCTTCTCTTGCTGTTGTTAATGTTCTCTTGACACACCACTGTAACATGATGTAAGAACTCATTAATACCTTGAGCAAACTAACTGTATCATGAACACATTAAGTAAAAATAAGATCATAAAACTGCATCATCTAAGTAAACTCTGACCGAGTAAAACAAAGCATTAACATTTTTTTAAATATGAATTTACCGAATTTCTTTTTTTTTTTTTTTTCGTTTTTGAAAACAGGAACAGGCTATACTATTTTGTATGAAATTCTAATCATTTTTCAGTTGTTGATGTTCATTTCTTTTTTTTTTTTTTTTTTAGTATGTTTAAGAAAAAAACAAAGTACTTGTCCATCTTGGTACTCCAGGACTGCAAGACTTGCCACGCCTACTAATTAAACCTAGGTCACTGGAGCACAATATCATAATCTTGTAAGATTTCCCTCAGACAAAACCAGGTTCCATTGTTCAATGTCAGTCGAATCTTTTATTTTCAGCTGATTTTGCTTTTATTTTATTTTGTTCAGACTACAAAAACAATAATATTTCTATGCAATAAAAGTTAACTATATTCATTTCGAGTTGTGTATGAAATAAAAGATGGGTAGATAGGACCACGTAAAGTCACTGCAAGGTATAACACTATGAGTTAAATCTGTGGGGAAAGAAAATTCAGGGGAGATAATGTTTATAAAACCCCATAAACCTGAAACTGAGTTACATCCCTCGGTCGTAACCTGTCAAGTACTACAGAATGATATCTTGTCTCTAGACAGTACATGTATAACCAACAGCGATTTCGAAATACCAGAACTGAGCTGTAACCGAGGTACAATTTTAATCTGCCCTTTGAACTGGAAGATCATAATAACACAGTGTTTTACTTGCCCACTTGAAGCAATGGTAGGAAACTGAAATGAAATGACCAATCTATTTTCTTTCTTTCTTTTTTTAATTTTTTTTTTTTATCACTATTTCAACCCACATGGGTATGATCTTCATCATGCGACATGATATTTATCCTACTGCATATACTTTAAAAAAATAGGAAAGAAATATTTCTTAAAAACTCATACATTTGTGTCCTCTATAAATAAGCTGTTTATTCAAGGTATGCATTGTAACCTTATGCTTTGTCTCAAGTATCACTGACTGCGAAATTACAGATCAGATAAGCAGCGTCAAAAAACAAAACAAACAAACTCCGTGTACATGAGATATGTCAGTTATTTCCTGAACATGGTGACCTGAATACCGCTGAAATGACTGTAATAGCTGATACCAAAGTCACCAATGGGCAAGGTGTATTGTACAGATAACCAGTAATGCTAGTTTTTGTAATGACCAGATAAGAACGATAATACACAATGTAATATGGCTTTGAAGTCTGATAATGGTATCTTTGGCTCGCCTGACAAAAAGACAAGGGAGTAGGTGGGAAGACAACATTCAGGAATGGACTGACATAAGATTTGGTGATTCTCAGAAAGCATTAGATGGCAGAGAGGATTGCAGGGGATAACTAGTTTAAACTTCAGAGGACCCTATAAATCATGGGCATAAGTCAAACGGTATAAAGTTGAGAATAAAGTGGAACAGGTGACAGTGTGAATGCCCTAGACACCATAGCTGTTGGACACGACATGATATAAAGATGAAATTATGAATGTACCAGCTACTGTAGATAAAGCTAAATGGACATGATTTACTTCTGAATAATTTCCGTTTTAAACTAACATTGATAATTATGACTCACTTTATAGCCTCAAGCTGTGCAGACCTACTTTATCATCCAAACCAATTACATGCCTGTCTATGAAAACATGTGGATCTGAGCATCTGTGTTATCTTCCTCGTGATTATAGTGATAGGTTGTTAAACATTAACTTTGTCTCCTGCCAAAATGTGTTAATAATAGGATTGAATAGGCATAGTGCATTGGTATTGTTAACATTACGATAGCTCATAGGAGATCGTAACATCTTTACAAAGATCTGATGTTTCCACACCGATATCTAAACAGCGGTGGTAATTGTAAAAGTCTGATGTGACCAGTTAAAAAAAAAAAAAGATAAGAAAGATAATCTGTAGTTGTCCCCATCCATGCACAACTGATAAGACACAGAATGGATGCGAGATATTTTCACACCCACATGCATTTTATCGAATAGCATCAAAACAAGACTGATTCTAGGCCATAGGATCAAAATGAGTTTTCTTTCTCGAACAGACAAAAATGGGTATGATTTTAATGACATCGTCAAAACGTCTGCAGAAAAAAATTGACATGGAAGGCTGCTGGATACTTGAAAAGTCCAAACATTGGCCATATGACCTTCCTTTTTAGATATGGAAAATTTGAGCGCATGTTTTGATACCAACAGCCCCGGAAAAATAGTTTTGAATTCATTCGTGCGTTATGTTTATGGTGCTAAGTAATACACCTATCATTATTTTTTTTTCGACTACAAATTTGTCTTTAGTGTCAAAGCAACATCAAAGTTTGGCCATGCATCTTATGGGGCTGATATTTGATTATTAATGTTATTTTTTTTTTTTTTTGGTAGATGGTCACTACTTGTACATTTCAACAACGTATTGTATATCATCTCTCTCTCTCTCTCTGCTTCAGTGCAAACATTGTGAAATTGTAACCAATATATGAGGGCCAGTTTATTGATGTTTGCAATCAGAATAAATGCCTTACTGTTCTCTAAGCTACGCCATCCTCATTGTCTTGATTACCATTGTTTCATTGGCTCATCATGTAGTCACCTTGTACATAATTTATCTTCTCTTATATAAAGATTATTTTTCCAGTTATTGAAAAAAGAATAACTTTGAATTAAACACTCAAGTACATTTTAAGATGTATTTTGATTTAAACAGTGTGTCTACTTTGTTGTATTTAGTCTGTATATTGTTGCATAGGTTCAGTTAAATGTATTTGGTTATCTGAGGTGTACGTCATTAAGTCCAAAAATGTTTTCCATCCATCCATCCATCCATACATACAAACAAACATACATACATACATACATACATGCATACATACATGCATACATACATACATACATACATACATACATACATACATACATACATACATACATACATACATACATACATACATATATCCATTCATATATCCATCCATCCATCCATCCATCCATCCATCCATCCATCCATCCATCCATCCCTCCATCCACTCGTTCCGATTATCTGTCTCTCTGAGCTTGTCGAGGCGGTAAATAATCATCTAACATGCCAAATCCATGTAACAGTACCCATAATCTATCTGCCCTGACTCCTTATCTGCTCAAATACTCATCCTCGGCACTGATCCAACCACCAGCCCGCAGACCATAATGCTGCTGTTATCACACGTACATCTACCATCCAAGCACTTATATCCGCGATAACCGGAGTGCCAGTGATACATCTAGCTATCGATTCAGGCAAATTCATAAGTGGACACAAAACACAAGCCTGGTGACAGGTGGGGCTTGCTCTGGATGATTATCATATCGACGTTCCAATCTGCTCTTCACCCTATTGATATTAATGGTTGCACAGCGTCTTTGCAGGCTATCGGTAAGGTAAGCAGATATAGATCTATAACGATAGCCTTACTTTCTTTTGCAATTTCTCGTGCATAACAATCAATAAACTTTGCCTTCACCTTAAAGCTGGTGGCTCTACGGAGTCCCATCTTCACAACAGTGGCCGGTAAAGAAATATGTGGTGCGATGAATATTAGATTTATTTATTTACTGTAACATATTATGACCATTTACTATTATTTGACATTGTGTGCACACCCTTCAGCTCTGCAAGTATGATTTAGAATAGAGCTATATTGTACATCAATCCTCTCTCTCTCTCTCTTTCTCTCTTTCTTTTCTCTCTCTCTCTCTCTCTCTCGCTCTAATATAGCAAGTCATTTGTTTAATTCGACTTACAGATAATCTGGAAACTGCACGTTTTAGTCTAGTAAGTATTGTACATTGGTTCCACAACAGAAGTTATCACCAGACACACTGGCGTTAAATTTATTTTCTTTAACAAGTAAATTAATTTTAAATATCTCATCCTCAAGAGTATGACTCTCGTGATACACTCCGGTCATCACTGGCTCCTAATCTATAGATAGGCTCATCTGGGCTCCTAATTTCAAGGGAAACGTTACAGATTTTGAGAAAGATAATGATCATCGGTGTCACACCGTTTATAAAAATAATGAAGAAATAAATAAATAATGGTGTGGTGGTAAATTATTCTACAAAGCATCTCAATATAAGCACTGCATTCCTTCATGCTCTTCCGTTACCGCCAGTGTTGTTTTGTTCGTCTGTGTTGGGGTTTAAAGGCACATCAGCACGATCATGGCTATATTGTGTCAAATACGGTAAGAAACGTTTACACTCCAAGAAGAGGAGAGGAAAGAGAGCGGGACAGAAGACAGGAGCAAAAGAGAAGAGATGTCGAGGAACGTCGAGGACGGCACTCCATGGGAGACATCCCACCGATGGCGCGCTTTCACCACCTGCAGATGGGAGCAAAGAACCTATTTATATACCCCCCGGATCTCGGTTGGGGGATATGGTATCTCCAGTGTGAGGTATTTTATCTCCTGAAGTGTTGTTAAAAACAAAACAAACAAAACAAACAAAAAAAAAAAAAAAAACAAGAAACTTTTGATGAGTTCAAAACAACAACGAGAACAGCAACAACGACAGCAACATTAGCAACAACAACAGCAACAAACTTTCATCATTGCAGAACTTGCTAACACAGCATAAAGTCACTTGTATCTTCCCATGGCATACCGTTGATATTACTGGGGCCCAGATTAATGAGCGCACGACCTTCCTACCTATACGATTTTCATAAAGCTGTTATTGTTGTTGACACAATGGATAGATTTTAGAGAGAAGAGGCATAGAACATTCTAGTGTTTATCATAATGAAGTCGTTCATAAAAAAATGGGCACATGTACATAATATGAAACAGGGACACCGCCGACATAACACTGTGTCAGGTCGCAGAATTATTTTGTTCCTTTCTACTCACTCGATACGATCGTTATCTGCCAAGCCACAAGAAAATGGCTGCAATAATGTCTTGGTGGATAAAAGTGCGACAGTTCGTTCCTCTCGGCCATTGAGTTGATAGACCGAGACCTAGTATTTACTTAAAATCACTATCATGAGCCATGCCATCTATAACTATCGAACCTGCACGTAAGCACTTAATCACGTAGGCTTGGAATTAAAACATGGAATGATGTGTGCTGTCCTTTCTTTAGCCTACTCATTTGTGGACGGACTGACATTGTGTCAACCTAATCTTTTGGGTACCTAAGGATAGAGCCCAATTGCTCTGAAGGATGCAAGGCTAAGTTCTTCATCTTTGTAGATACTATATCCTACCGAGAAGGCTATAAGATGTAAACTGGGTTGTAAGCTTTTACGTTCTTTCTTAAAATAGGAAACATTCGCTTTCTGACATTGCATTCTATCAAGGCCGTGTTCATCCAAACGCCTCAGGAATGTTGGTGTTAAACACACATTAGAATAATGTTATCATTTAAAGGGGGGGGGGGGGGGGAGTAGAAGTGTACAAATTTGTTGTGCTCAAAATCTTTTTCAATGGCATGTTGAGTGAATGAAAAAGAATGTAAGCCCTGGAGCAATTTTGGGTTTTGTTTGGTATCATTTTCATATTACTGCACAGAGAAAACTTTGAAAGTGTATATCGTTGGGATATTGGATATTATCAGAACAATCCAAATGACACGGATAGATACAGGCATAAGCCTACAGTACTGCCAACGTATGCATGGGTTCGCTCGTTAAAAATCACGAACAGTCCACCGCCTGATTTCATAATCTCAAAATAGATGACTGCTTTTTATGTTCTAACTGCCAGGTTTATAGACATATGCATACTTCAACAATCACATTCATCCTAATGAGCTTCCACAAAATCTTTTTTCGCTGAAAGGTAGAATCGAAGAATGTTTTAAGTAAATCAAGGTAGCTTTCATTTGCGTTACAATTTGAAACACAAAATAAACTCGTTGCAGTGTTTTCAGGAGGAGGTGATGCAATTGGTTGTGGAACCTTACATTAGAAAATGAGAGAGAAAATAATTCAATTTTGGTTAATGAGCTTTTTAGTCAAACTACGTTTAGATTTACACAGCCACATTCACTCCCTCTGCATAGGTTGAGACAACACGCGAATCCCCGTCACAAAAAATGGCTACAGTAACAGAACCATCGACACAATCTGGGCCCAAAATGTACGTGCAACAGATTGGGTTTGCGGTCTGCCTGTGCTGTAATGGAGGTTTGCCTGGAGTTACGTAGGCCTATTTAAAGAGACAATGATAATTAATTGTTTGTTAACACAGAATTGTAAAACAGCTGTTGTTTAAACCCTGCACAGACACATTTTGTTTAACTTTGTTCAGCCTAATACAGTAGGCTGCCATTGTTTGAAACAATGCGTTTCTAGTTTCTAAGAAACGGACTTTTCATTGATGGGTTATCGATCGACGTTCTGATTACAACATGTGAAACACTATGAACAAGGTGGAGATGTCTTAGTATTTTATCAGTCAATTTTCACTCTACTGATGGAAGATTAAAAAGAAAGAAGCTGAAATGCATTTATTTATTTGTTCATTGTTATTATTATTAAAAATTGTTAAATCTCGAGTTCTGCGAACTTTTTATTCACTCATGCTCATCTAGTCTGCACAATCAATATGCATACGTCAATTCAGTGCACGCATAAAAAAAAAAAAAAGAAATGAGGTGGTTTGTTCCCACGAACTCACGCACAACGTATTCTTTTTCTACATTGAGAATTATAACAGAGAACTGTTTAGGTCCCCGCTGAATATTATGATTTTACAAGAGATTTGTAAACTACCACAATGGATTTCCAGACCACACCACTCTGGTCAGGTGTACCACTCTGGTCAGGTGTATGGCATGGCTGCTAAAACTAACTAAAAGGTTTCTTGCAAGTGGCCTCACCTGGGGTGGACTAGTATAGGTCTATAGATATACTGCACGGAGTCAAAAGGCTCAGGTCTTCCCACTGCCTTGTTTTCTACAGAACTTTGTTTTTCATGAATCCAAACTAACTTGTGTCCAAATGGCTTGAGAATGAAAGTGCTAAACTAATCGCTGCAAGATTTAGTTTAATACAGGGGTAGGTTAATAGGGCAGTATAGTAGTAGTAGTAGAAGGTACGACAGGCCATAAATCAGCACAAGACGGTAACCGCTATAAGGTAAACATACCACAGTATAAGAGCTCTCCTACTCCTAGGTTATACGGCGGGCTAGCATAGCAAGGCACACAAGCCAGGTCACACCACAAGCCCATGCACTGCAGCGTTCCCCACATCCTTCAGTTCATTCGTTGTGAATGTAAAATCGAGGTCACACGCCCTGCCTGCTTCAGCAAGGAGAAGAAACATCACATGACCAGCATCTCGTGCATATGATTCAAATGGAAGTGCTTGTGTAGGCTTTTAAACGTTGAACACACCACGTAGCCGCATAGTGGAGCAGAAAACAGTTAAATACTTCTTATTTCACTGTGAGTTGAATATTTTCCTTATTCTAGTTCATAATAGTTGATTATATTCTACTATAATGATCCTATCAGACTGGATGGATGGTTCAAAGGAGTCAAAACTATTTGGTTAATTATTAACTGTAGTAAAGTGAGGCTTATCATTTCATTTTGTGCCTTACATGTGAGATATAGATATACTAGACCTACTTTTTTGTGTGAGAAAATCTAATCTAAATTTAGTTGGTTTCCAGTGATCATTCAGTATAAGAAAACCGGCTTGGATGATCTTGCCCTCAAGTAGACTAGAAGTGAGCGGGCAATCGGAACATGCAGGGATGATCTGCATAGCGCGAAAAATACGTCCGTTTCGGGCCATAGCGTGCTCAGTTGTAAAGAACGCACAGACTTGGCCAGGTTAGGTGCCGTAGCATCTCCGAAGTACTTTGTTATTATGTGTCTGTAAACCATTGAGTGTGATGTGTAGCTTGTCAGCACATCAACTAGAAGTATAAAAAAAAACGAGGTGTTTTATTTTCCACTGAATATTAAATCTCCCGTTTACTTGTTATTCGCTTCTCAACATTGCTAAGGGGCATTTAATGTTCTAGAGCGTCTCTGTGTTTCACATCTTGATCTAGAATACATGAAAGAAACAAGCGTTTTATTTCCCACTGAGGATTAATAACCTTTTCCACTTGTAGTCCTCGTCTCAAGACAACAAGGTTATATTTTTCCACTGATAATCTCTTCTGAAGTCAACAAGGCTATCAAAGTTGTAAGAAGGACGCCCAGTGTCTCGAGGTTTTTCCTACGGACCATTTCCGCCACAGATGTGCAGTAAAATTGGTCTCTAGGCTGTGTACATCAGTAAATCACAAGAGCTATAGAAACCAGTCTATTTCCCATCAAATATCAACCCGCCCCCCCCCCAAAATGTCCTCTCTTTCCTCTTCGCCCCTTCTCCTTCCTCTTGCATATATTTTTCCTCTGTGTTTTTACATTCATTTACG